>NW_011627780.1:829025-890071 GCF_000204515.1 Acromyrmex echinatior
TATCTATTGCGAGACAAAAGATTTATAAAAAAAATTATCGGCAGTTCAGCCACGCTTTATGTCTATTGAACTCGTAACTCGTAATTAGTATTCGACTTTGTCTCTTAAACTCGTAATAATCATAATGAACTCGTAACTCGTAATCGGATGCAACTCCCGTGCTTAATCAGATTTCTCGTAATGCACTCATGTAACTCGTAACTCGTAATAGCAATCGGATTTAACTTCCGTCTAGCTTTGCCGAACGAACTCAACCGACTCTGAATATTACCGAGTTTGAAAAACGATCGATGCGATCCGATTTCGCGAAGAGTCGTTACATTGCGACATTTCGAAATCGACTTGCAATTTAATGCGGAAATGCGACTCTACATAATTATGTATGAAATATGTCCATACATGTTCATACATCTCTTTTTCTTTAGAAAAATTATTTCTTAGTGTAATAGAAACAATAATAGTAATGTGAAAATATAAAAAATAATTAAAGGGATAATTTTTACATTCGTTTAAGAAAAAAAATTTGGAGAAATGAATGGGGGGAGGGGAGTAAGAACAATTGCTCATACATTATTTTCATACGCATAATTTTAAATATAATTATACATATAATTAAATATAATTATAAATAATTTGTTACGTCTGGACTCCACAGTTCTTTTCTTTGATTAGAATTTTCGTCACCATAAAAGTTATTAACAAGTAATATAGATAGACCATTTGTTTCTACTATAGGAAGTTAGACAATAGAGCCGAATAACATTCGCCTTTTTAGACTAATAATCCACTAGAGACGAAGTTGTTAGATTAAATATTTGAATCAAGTGTCAAATAGAACTTTATCCCGAGGAATAGAAAAAGTAAATAGATTAAGAATTACAAACTGAAACAGTTGTAATAAATGCTACATGTGGTTCTAAATTGAGCATCCTGCAAATGGTCGATGACGGAAGTTGTTTTAGACACATATCCCAGTATCCCATTTCACAACCGATATCCTTAATCTTAATCCTAGATTAGATCAGTAACATATATGAAGTCTGCACGCGGCATTATTAACTCGCGAATATAAAAAGGAGACTCTTCGCGAAATAGTCAGTCAGTCAAATTCCATCTACGACACGGTCAAACTCTGCCGGTTCGCGACTATACAATAAAAGTTATTTAGCCAGCCGACACTCTGCCGGTTCGTAATCAGATCGCTTAATCGATTCTAGTGGTGAGCCGTGATCAGTTCACTCAAGTGATCTTATTCGCGATCTTATTACTGTCAAATGACTCGACCGAAGTCTCCAAATCGCTGGGTCAACCCTCCCCTTGGAATCCTACAGTCACAGAGATTGGACTTCCGACAATCATCTTCGAAAGCCAAAATCTGCTGAGTAGCAGTAAGTTCTTCCTTAATTTATATATCTATATATTCACGGCGAAATGAATTCCTCATTCATCCCGATGATTCGTTTGAGTCCTTAATTAACTGATTTTCACGTGCAACACAACCTCTCAGCAGATGCCTATGTAATCAGTCCTGATTATTTTGACCCACAAGAAATTCAAAATGTCATAACTGGCCAGCCTTCATGTTCACATCTCAGTACTCCTTTCGCGATCACTCATCTTTTATCTCGTTCCTATAAATTTCTTTTATAATCTCTTCCTTCCTTTCTCCGTCGTAATTCATGAAATGAACTAATTCCTGTATCACCTCTCTGTTCACACATATCCACACGGTAGACTCATGCTCGAATCATGCCATGATTTCACTTTGGCAACATGTATACTAGTCTTTTATGTAATTAATTAGCAATTTTGAAATTAATGATCTAAGCTACCAATCACGTTTCACAATACCTCTTAGTTAAAAATAAATACTACAATAAGATGAATTAAGATTATTCAATAATACTAGCTTACTTTTATAACATGTTAAAATAACAGTTACCAATACAGATACAACTAATAATGTACAATTCTTGTTAAAAGGCTAGATTTCTCTCATAATATGTTAGTCGCAGACGTTTACTTTTAAAATATTGTATACTATATAATACTAAGAAATTTTTGAGTTAATAATAAATTAGAATACTTTTAATATGACGTGCCACAATCTCCATTTATTTTAGAATCGTAAGACCTTGACCGACTCCCACCCCTCGTCAGAGATCACGCATATGGTCCCGAGTTATAAGGATTAAGTTCCTTGACTCAAAATTCAGACTGACGTTCGCATTGCTCGTTAGAAACAGGTGTTATAGCGTCCCTTCAGGACGTTGACCATATTCCAGAGCTATAAAAGATGCGTTCGACACGCTCCATCCCTTTCTTGCGAATGCATACAAGACAAAGCGTTTACTATAATGTCCTTCCATATTTCATCCTTCTTATTCCTCCTTTCTCTCAACCTATTCACACATATAACCGAATCTTGGACATAACAAGTTCTTTTACACATTTCTTTAAACTTAACTTTTTCTAAAACAAATAATATAAAAATTAGTCTTTTAATTATTTTTAATGTTTTCGCATTACTATTATTATTTTTATTACACTAAAAAGTAATTTTGCAAAAGAAAGAGGGATATATGAACATATATGGACATATTTCAGATATAATTATATATGTTCATGAATATTTATGTGTTTTCATACATAATTACATAATTATTCATACATAATACATACTCATGCATAAAAAATTATTTACTGTTGACAAGCTGTTTTTATAATTTAATGCTCTAACAGGCATCCTGTTAGAAAGATGTTAATATGCTGAAAAACTATAAATAAATAAATTTAAAAAATGCGTAAAAATTACTAAAAATGTTAAACAAATACATTTTGTCTTTAGTAAAGGACATACACTTCGAATATCTAGGCTCTTTCTAGCAAATAGATTATAATAGAACTATGAAACTATGCTTTTTAATTATTAATTATGATAAAACTATGCTTTTTGAACACCCCATAATGTTTCTATCGGGAAACGTAGCAGTGATGTTAGAGATAGGGCACAGTAATATGGAGGGGCTGGCTTTGCATGGCTGTACTTGCATACATGTAAGCTATTCAAGGACTCTAAATTTTGAAACGCTTTTGAAATACTTTTTACGACTATTTGCAAAATCAGTTCTTTGAGTCGCCATATTGAATCAATTTTGAATTCTACAAATCCGAATTCATGATTAGCGATCAAAAGTATCCATGGTTATCGATTTTCATAAAAATAAAAATTTTCGTAATTTCCGCCATATTGGATTTATCATTTTTTATTTTGGAAATCTGACTGCGGATTGTTTGACTGAGAATAATTGGATAACAATATTCATAAAAATTGAACGTATTTTGGTCCATCTGAGTGATGATTCAAGCGTTCTCATTACATAGTTCTTGAATTACAGCCATCATGTTAGGCCCACTATATTAAATTTTCAAAAAGGCCAGAGTGCTAAAGAAAGTAAATATGTGTATCATATAAATCATACAATTTGAATCCAAAAAAATTTTTTTAGTTGAATTGAATTTTGGACAAAAGGAGTGTTCAATTTGACAGAGAATGTCTTATATAAACACACACACACGCACAAAACGCATGCTTTCTAATTTTCCTGTGCTTGCTTTAGAAATATAATTTTACAAACAGATTAAAAATATTCTTTTTATAAATCTAGAATATTAAGAAATAAAATTAAAGTCCTTACCGTACAAGTTACAATTTGGTGCGTCATCCATACAAACAGGATCGCTAGAATCTGTTCGTTTTTTTCATCTATTCAGAATGATTAAAAAAATGTCTAAAAATTCATCAACTTTTAACTTTCTAGAATAAATATTGAAACTTCATTTTGGGAAATAATAAAATGTAATATAATTTATAATTACCGAAAGATTCATAAGTTGGGGAAAAATGACATTTGATTTAAAAAATTATAACTTTTCATAATAAATGAATATTAAAAAAATAACTCCAGAGTTTTGTAGTTTAGATTTTGAAAAAAAATACTAGAATTTTGAATTCTACAAAAAGTTGAATTATTTGAGCACATGAATATGAGTAATTTTCAACAAGAGACAAATAGGACAAATCGAACTAAAATATGCATTTTATTATTTTTTTATAAAATAATGTATTTTTTCATAAAAAAAAATATAAAATGTAAATACACATTTACATAAATATGTAAAGAAAAGCGTGATTCGCTCTTTTCAGCTCTATCTATTTTATCTAAAAAATAAATATATAATTCTTTTAGAAAAAAAATTTTTTAATGAAAACGAACATTCAGACATTAATTTAGAGTAAAAATAGAATACTTATAATGATTTTGACACAATTTTTATTTTTTACAAAAAGCACTCTTTGTATACTTACAAGGATCACTGGTGCCTCACGTCAACTTGAACTGCACGCTAGTCACAGGCAGATTGACGGCTGGAATCGCCCCGCTGCGCATAAGTCTCTCCCATCATAAACTTTTTTTACAGGAAAATAATAAGCGTCGAATTCATCGAGCTTGCGAGAAACTTGCACGAACAGGAATCGCTCGGTTACCTCCACTTATAGAGTAAAGATTAATTTACACAAAAAATAAGAGTTTAAATAACAGTTGAAGCTAGATTTTAGATAGTGCTTAATTAATTTCCATGTAATTTATATATCACATACATATGTAGTTATTTAGAAACGCGCGTTAAATTAGTTTTTCGAACTTAGAAACGTAACTGAAATATTGTTATAATATGATGGGGTGAAAAGTAACCTCCTTGACCGCCAGAATGCGCCACTACTGCAAAAAAGTTTATGGTGCCTTGTAGTCCGTTCATATTTAGCAGACATGCCAAGTGGCAGTGCGATACTGCCCTTAGTTTTGTTTTGAGAGCTGATTGTTGTTGACGTGTTTGCGAAAACGATTTTCGTTCTCTCATAAAACATTATTTTTTGAGAGGCAAAACGGCGAAGGAAACAAAAGAAAAGTTGGATAAATATTATGTGGCTAATACTCCGTCAGATTACACCGTCAAATATTGGTTTCGAGAGTTTCGTGGTGGCCGCAACTCCACTACCGATGAAGTCCGCAGCGGCAGGCCCTCCGATGCGGTTACCGAGGAAAATGTCAAAAAAATACATGAAATGGTGTTGGCTGACCGGAAAGTGAAGGTGCGCGAGCTAGCAGATGCTACAAAGATTAGTACTGAGCGAACACGCCATATTTTGGGCGAGATTCTGCATAAGAAAAAAATTTTTTTCATTCCCAAGGAGGTTACTTTTCACCCCACCTAGTATTAACAAATTAAATTGACAAGCAATTTACTAATTTGATGCTTAATCAGGCATCCTATTAGAGAGATGTTAATGTGCTGAAAATCCATAAATAAATTTATGATAATTATTCGGATTAACGAACATCGCGCCGACATATGTTGTCAAGGTCATGATTCTGAGTGACCTCCAAAAGATTTTAAAGACGGTTATTGTTCGTTTAAAAGTTAACGTTCATTTAAAATTAATAAATAAATTTTAAAAAATAATATCTTATTTCTACCATATACAATATTAAAAACTACCCTATACCCTTCCTACCTAAAGATATTCGACTTTCTACATAAAAATAAGTCCACCCTATTTCTGTCCCAACTAAGGTGTGGCTTTTGTAAACAAGGGAGAAAGTTAGGATAGAACCAGGAAGGGATAACATGAATCGACTATGAATACTGATCTGTTTTGCGTCGTGAAATTGGTACTGAATTTTTCCTTGTTTAACACTTTATGTTTCTCTTTCTATAGAAAGAAAATCTAAGATGCATTATGTATGTCAAACGAGAAAAGATTTAGTACCAATTTCACGACGCGAAACAGACCGATATTCAATTCTTGCATTTAAAACTGTCTTAAGTACAGTTTTAAGATATTATAAACCAATCCGAGGACTGTATTAGCATCTTAAGATATTATTTAAGATGGTTTTAAAATAAGAACGGACTATGAATACTGCCCCATATCTCGCGTTTCACAGTTGATAACCCTTGTACCCTATTGACGAGGCGGAGCAAAAGTAGGCGTGGTTTGGTTAAATTGCACATGCCATGTAATCCTTCCATCATGGGCTATGTTCAGATTCTCATCCGAGTGCCATCCAGGTATCATTGCAACCTTGTTATTTATCAAATGTAAACAAGGATGACATCGGAGAACACTCGGAGTGGGAATCTGAGTCTATAGATGAAACTCACTTTGCGTGGAAGTCCTTACCTCTATGGCAAGGAGGAAGTGAGGTGGAAGTCGTTTCGCGTGGAAAATTGTACGTTTCGCGGCAGGGAAGCAGGAGGGATAAAACTCATTTCGCGTAGAAAGTCGTATGACTGTCAGTATATGTATAGCAGATATAAGACATTATTTTTAAACTTTATTTGTTAATACGTTTGAACAAACAATGACCGCTACATAAAACCTTTTGCAGGTCATTCAAGATCATGACCTTGACAAATATTAAGATCGAGGCCATCAGTGGAGTGTTCGTTAATTCAAATAATTATCAAGTTTATTGCGAAAAATATTACCTCAGTCAGGAATCGAATCTGTAGTATTCTGTGTGAGCGATTTAAAAATTAAGCCTTTAGACTGAGACCTTAATTCTTTGCAATAATAAAAAATTAATTAAATTAAAGACCCAATTAAAATAAAATAAAATAAAAATAAAGGGATTGTTAGCTTAACAAAATATTTGTTGTTTAAAAATTAATTAAGATATCAACAAACTATAAGATATTTATTATTATTAAAACGAAATAACTATATCGACATAATAGACGAATAATATTGGAAAGATCGATAACAAACGTTTCAATCTTTATCGAGTGAGAATCAATAATTGAGTATTATAGGAAAGAGGATGTTAAGTTAGATCGTTTTTGTATTAGCAAGTTTTTGTTAATCATTTTTGGATTAAAATGAAAAAGTTCTGATATGTACAAATTATAAATCGCATTAAACAGCTATTCAAATTAAGTCAAATGGTATATCGCTTATCTTGGGGAAACGTCGAAAATATGAGAGAAATCGTGATTAAAATAAATAAATATATCATATTTATGTTAATACATTTATTTAAAAAATAAGAAAAAGTAAGATAAGAATTGAGTAATAAGGATTGTATTATTTACACGAACGCTTCTTTTTTTGAGAAGAAAAATTCCGCAAGATAATTTGACATCACAATTGTATATCGCAATAGGATATAACTACTATATTCACTATTTTGTTTTAATTTAATTGCGTATTAATTTTTATATTTACATATATATATCGAAGGCGTAGTAAGAATAGAATGCAGGGATATTATTAGACGCTTTTAAGGGGATACTAAAGTCCTACTTTATCATCATTTTCATTCAAATTCAGGTAAAATCAAATTCAATTTTCAAGTAAAAAATCTCCTATTACAAAAATTGGATTACGATTGCAAAATTGTTATTACAGAATTAAAGTACGCACAAACAGGACCTCAGCTCCACTGGATTTCATGAGAAAGTCGAAAAAAAGTTAAAAAAATTTATTTACTTTTGGCTCGTACAAATGTCATCTCAGGTATATATTTGCTTGATATAAGAGTTTTAAAATTCATATCTTAAAAATAAGCGTGCAGCTGAGGTTACATTATTGGAACGAACGATATTGAATTTGTAGAAGTAAGATTGAAAGTCTAGAAAAATTTTTTCACCGAGTGGAAAATACGTGTATACGGATGCTTTACGAAGACTGGGAATGTTAACAGAGCCGAAATTCCGTGTAGCAGTAATTGCACGATCTTGCGATAGATGGTGCTGACATATGTTAGATAAGGACAGATGTATGTGTTTGAGCAAGAAAACAGAACAGTATATAAATAATGGCCGCGGTTCGATTCACGCTTAAAAATTGTTTCATTCTTGTTGTTTGTCAAATATGGAACAAAGACAAATGATGCTCATGAGCATTGTCAGCATTAATCGGACCATGGTTTATAAGGTAAGAAATGAATCGGAGATGTCACTATTATCGAATTTGAAATTAAAAAAGTCTATACTATCGACTTCGATCAAATTCAGTAATTGGTTTAGAATCCCCTTAACGCTTGTGGAATCATTTCATTGATAAATCAAACGAATTCACCGAATGAAGTTCGATTTGCATTATGTCTAGTCTCTTGTCCGGATGGATAATATCGTGCTCTTGAGCGCGCTTCTACCAAGTTGTAATACCCGCCATCCCAGTGAGAAATGACAACGGAGTCGACATCGAATCGATGTCGATTCAACGTCGAAATCATCAAATCGACGTTGAATCGATGTCGATTCGATATCATTTCTCACTGGGATAGTGAAAAGAATAAGGGCGCCTTGTATTCAGCCGCGCAGTGCCAGCGGTGCCAATCTCATTTGTTCAGGGCTGTGGTTCACTGCCAGTGTTGAAAATGTATAATATACATGACATAAATTGTAGATTTTTAGCACTGGCAGTAAATTTTGAAACACAGTTTAGAACTACTATATAAGCGCCTTGGTAGAAAACTGACTTCCCGAATATAGCATATAACACCGAAAGTTTTCAGAAATATCTTAGAAATTTTTCAATTGAAAAATGAAATATTTCATAAAAATTGCAAAATATGTCTGCAGCATCTCTGAGATAGCTTTGAAATAGCAAAATATTTGTGATTCACATGAAACTTTGTCGAAAGGTTGATGAAATGTTACAGAAAAAATTTGTAATCTTTTTGAAATATTATTAAAAAGGTATCCGTTATTTCTAGTATTTCAAAAATGATATTTATATATTATAATATATATATTAAGTGTACAAATAAGTTTCCGCCGTTTGACAAAAGACGGCGCCACTATCAAGCTATGGTTAAAATTGTCTGATGTAAAACATTATATCGTAAGGTTGGACATCTGTTAGCAACATAATCTTGAAATACTAGCGATTTTGTATCAGCATCATATATTTTTTTTGTGCGAAAATGCCGAGTTTTGAGCCGAATAAGCGTCATTTGTGGGAACTTTTGATTTACTTCTTTAATTTGAAGAAATCTGCAGCTGAGGCTCATCGATTGCTTGTAGAAGCATATAGTAAGGCTGCCTTAAGTGAGAGAAGTTGTCGTGAATGGTTTCAAAAATTTAAGAACGGTGAATTTGACATCGAAGACAAAGAACGTAGCGAAAGACCGAAAGTGTACGAAGACGCAGAATTGGAAGCATTATTGAATGAAGATTCGTGTCAAACGCAAAAAGAACTTGCACTTACATTTTGACTTACATCAATAAAACATTATGTATTGTTCTTTCATAATAAATGCTTAATTTTTGATTTAAAAAATGGCGGAAACTTATTTGTATACCTAATACTTGATTGATATACTTCAATAATACATTTAAATTTATTATGTCAACATAATAAATTTAAGTATTATTTAAGTATACTCAAATAATACTTAAAGAAGAGTGTGTAAAAATGATCAAAATTAGCCCTAATTGGACACTTTTAAAATCTATGCAGTTATCATTTTGGAAGTCCGTGTATTTATGAAAAAATACTTATTTATCCATGAAAACTTGAGAAATTTTTCAAAAATAATAAAATAGGTCATTAAAATGTTCTGCAAAGGAACTCATTTTGTGTCTAATGTACAATGATAGATTTCGAAATTAATGGTGTGTTTATATTTAATACAAGTTGGATCATGAAATATTATGAGAATACACTACCAGGAAGATATACATATATATATTATATATATATATATATATAGAGAGAGAGAGAGAGAGAGTATGTATATATAGTATGTAAAAGTAACCATGATGGAAAGGATAACATGGTATGTGCAGTTTGCAAGCATCTCTCTCTGAATCTCTGTTGTATGAATGTCGATAAGAGATTAAGGCTGGCAATTGTGAAACACTAAACATGGGACGATATTCATAGTCCGTTTTTATTTTAGAACTATCTTAAATAATATCTTAAGATGCTAATACAGTCCTCGGATTGACTTATAACATCTTAAGATTGTACTTAATATAGTCTTAAATACAAAAATCGACTATGAATACCGATCTGTTTGGCGTCGTAAAATTGGTACTGAATTTTTCCTTGTTTAACACATTTTCTCTTTCTATAGAAATTGAGTCAATCCAAGGACTATATTAGCATCTTAAGACATTATTTAAGATAGTTTTAAAATAAAAACGGACTATGAATATATCATCCTATGTTTAGTGTTTCACAGTTGGCAGCCTTAGTCTCTTATCGATATTCATAGACAGAGACAGCGGAGAGTCAGAGAGAGATGCTTGCAAACTGTGCATACCATGTTATCCCTTCTACCATTGGTTGTAACGGGAATTTTGTATATAACGCGAGAATGATGTTGACACGTCGCTGAAAGACTCGAAAAAGATTTCTTTCACCATCTGAGTATTAACAAATAATTGATGATCAATGACGTAAGTTCATCGCGTTACATTTGCATGATTTTTATTAGAACTGAATTAGAAATCCTATAGTGTAACAAAGATTTGCAAAGTGTCACGTGATCGATATATTTCTTTGATTGGCTGGAGTAATTCGTAGTATTTGAAATATTGGATTTACTATTGTAGAATAGATCGTTTATCGTTTCGATGATTTGAGACGCTAGGACTGTTTATGTATATAGTATGTATGTATTAAGACGGATTATTCGATGTACGATGATAAGCGATTTGTCGCGATATTGTTGTTGAAATGAGGACAGTCGTTTGTGAGACGTGATACAATATACTTCTCAGCTCTCTAGGTTAGATTTCCATTATTACATATCCTCTCTTTCTAACTATTAATATACTCAACATCGATTCCCGTCGACAGGAATCGATGTTGAGTATATTGATAATAAATTCAATATGGCAGCTACTACGAATTGCTCCAACCAATCAGAGAAATATATCGATCATGTGACACTTTGCGAATCTCTGTTATAGGGTCTCTAGACTGAACAACAAGAATCTATTTAGAGCCGAACAGATATACAAGCTAAAACTATATACAAGGTGTCCGATAATTGTTCTGACGGAGTTCGTGGACATATAAAGCGAACTAAACTGAGACGGAAAATCCTGTATCATTTTGCAATTTTCACACTAGTTAACAAGATATTAATTGCTAAAAATTGCCGAAAATTGGTCTTCAATCATTTTTTACTCAAATACTATCAACTTTATAAAAAAACTTCAAGAGATGAAAATTGTTTATTTTGTTCGGATACCTTGTATAACTACGTACGATCGCGATTATAAATTAGTCGCACTAAAGCTGATCTCGTTGAACATATAAAATAATTCGTATAATAGGCTGACTTCGATTTATTTCGCGATTTACTCCGGTTTTCGGATTAATATAATTATCGCACGATACATATCTCACTTTGATATTGGCACATCTAGAGAAAAGGAATCCAACTAGACTGCGCTAATCAGTATACCAATTCATGTTGTTATTCTCTGCCAAATCGATGTTGGCATGCCACATCGATCTGGAGTTGCTAATTTGGTCGTGACTTCTTTGGCTCTGGGGCGCCTACTGTGAGACTCGAGGTTGCCCTTGGTTGGACAAAGCTCCGGGTTCTATGGAGGATGCCTTTGCTTCTGCTCCGTCTAAATCAACGGCACCGTGCTGTGCTCCTGTCGCCACTCTCTATTTTCGGGTTCCCGATCGGGATCTTTTCATTTCGAGCGCTGAATTTCATCTATTTATTCTCGGCACACACACACGTCAGATCTCCTCGAATTAGGCGATCCCTCTCTTTCTTCAGTTAGTACTCATCGTTGTACATAATATCAATTATCTCGCGACATACCTGTTTATTTATCGACGCTATTGTCTTTTTTGCGACGTTTCTATATTGGTAATTATTTCTACAGGGTGTCTGGAAACGAATATCTCAAAAGCAAAGTATTTTTGAGAAAAATTTTTTAGACAAAAGTTGTAGGATCTTAAAAAGATTTAGTCACTGATCACATTTACTTGATCTTGATTGGCGTCGCTAAGGTCAGATCAAGGTCAAATTGATTTTTTTTTCCTATTTTTGAATCTAATAGCTGAAGTCAAGAGCTTTCCAAAAGACTATAGTAAAGTTATTTTTCATTAAGTACTTTTCGAGTTATAAGGCTTGCAAATTTTCGAGTTATACCGCTGGCATTAGCATTATGCAAGGTGTCCGATCGACGGTTAAAATCTCTAATATAATAACTAATATAATAGCTATATATATACTAAAACTTTTGTATTGAACATTATATGAGTATATTGAAATGATTTTCATGTGACCTTGAAGGACACCGTGAAGGTCGACTTTGAAATCTTAAATAGAAACTCCTATTTTCTATTACATACGCTTAAAGCTGGTGTCAAGACGTTTCCAAAACACTGGTTACAAACCTTTTTTGTTTGAGATCTTCTTGAGTTACGAACCTTCAAATTTAAATATCGCCGACGCATTATCTAAGGTGTACCGCGTATCTAAGGTGGAGGTGACACGGTCGGATATCCTCTTCGAGATGCTTGATCAAAGTGAGTCCTTGTGTGCGTGCGTGCGCGCGTGCGCGCGCGTGTGTGTATGTGTGTGTGTGTACGTGTTAGACGTAATTAAAAAATTAATTAATTAAATGTGATTTAGGAGGCTGATCTAAGAGGAATCTATTTTTAATTTTGTGACTTTGACTTTGACTTTGTCATTTTTTGTTTACGGTTGTGCGAATGGTAACTCACGTGAAGCAAAACATATTATGCAGGAAGATATCTCCAAAGCAATTTACCGTTTCGTCAAACATTTGCGAACATTCACCTGTATTTCGGAAATTAAGCCGTTTAGGACACATGTTTATATGGACTTTTTTACTTGAAATAAATCAAAGAATCGCTTTGTTGAGTAACATACTTAACTAACACCCTGTATATGTATAATCACTATTAAAAAATCACTTACACGTTCCAGTTTCCACATAATATTATTAATCATACAAAAGTTTTTCACTATTAAAGCAAAATAAGTCATTTATATACGAACGTTTTTCGCAATTAAAGTAGAACAATTCACGATAACATCAAAATGACATTAAACTGAATTGTGATTGATAAAAAAATGACTTTTAGTAAATATTTTATAGTCATTTTAACATCATGATGATTTTTGGTTCTGTTTAAATGTGTTTTTCAATTTATTGCATATGATAAATTTTAGAAACATTTCTGTTAAAACATTTCATATGACATATTACAGAATCCTTTCAGAATTGTTGTAGATGAGATGTGAAAGATTGAAACATTTCTGAAAATTTTCTACAACAATTGGTGCTGTATGAGTTATTTTAAGACAGTGTCTTTTGTCTTTAGTAACGCATAAGAACTATCTTATGACTTATGTCTTAAAGATGTATAAATACGAGATGCCTTTAAAATAAGTCATAAGTTCTTGCGAGTACTAAAGACGTAAGATTTACATAAGTCAACACACTACCTTAAGATAAGTCAGCGTTTTGTTAAGGCCCTAAATAAAAGTAGTAGCGTCTTCGTAAAAATAGCGTCGGAGAAATTTTACGAGCTGCATTACTACTGACAATATTTAGTCAGTTGAGCGGTAAATACAGCTGACATGAGATTATGCAAAGAAAGCTTGTCAAATAGGCGATACAATTAGAACCACCTCCGATTAACTTTAATCGATGATTAACTTGATCAGTAGAATCACTTAGAACAACATCTCTAATAAATAGTTTGTTGTTGGTATTCTTTTTTCAATATTTTAAATATATTTCTATTAATTAATTTGATATTTCTGTTCGTATTACTAAATAAAATGATGCTGATTAAGTTAATCGGAGTTGGTCTAATTATTGTTAAACACAGTGTCAGGCACAGGAGTATTGCGCAAAGTTGTTTAATCAAACCTGCCAAATTTTTACAGCGCACTGAAATTTTTTTTTAAATAATTAATATGTATTTGACATACAAATTTCAATTCAACTTTTTAGCTATCTACATTTGAGTCATGTTGTCATATATAAAAAAAGTAGACATTTCTATGGTAATTCGATTTACTAAAGAATCACCTTAAATGTTTGCCCGTTAGTACTTATGAAGAACATGACACATGATTTCAAACATCAAAATCAAAAGGACTGACACGGAATGCCGTTACCGGCTCTATTTATACTGTGCCAAAATTCAACTGTAAATCGTCTGTAAATACTTGAAAAAGGGGCGAAAAAAGGGGCTTCAAGCGCTGGGAAGGAATGTAATCCACTTGGACGAGACAATAGGCATAATTCAACTCGAACTTCACTCGATAAGTTCGTTTGATTTCAATCAATTATGCCAATGCTTTCATCCGGATGGATAATGTAGATCGGCATTTAAACTGCGCGCGAGTTGGTGAAGTAAGAGACAGGAACCAAGAAAATCGGCCGAAATGTGCAACTAAATTCCAGCTCTAACATAGATGTTCAGATAGCGACTTGCACCTGAGATGCGCTGCATGAATATTCAGACTGGTTCTGTAGATAGAAAATTGGTTTATTATAAAAATAAATGCGAAGTCCTTAATCCTCGCGCGAAAAAAGATACTATATAAAAATTTAAAAACAAAAAGAAAATTAGCTAGTATATTAAATAAAATAATCGGAAGGCAACAATTAAAAAAACGAAATATTCTTATTTCTCTAGAACCGTATCGAAAAATTTTTCTAGATTTATGGACTGATTGTAAAAATTTGCAAAGACGCGAAACTAACCCGATCATCTGGCTGTACGCTTAATTAGTTTTAAAGATACGCTCTTTCGCACGGCTGATGAAGTGGAGACGTGCCGGATACTATGTGCAGAGAATACATTGGATCCGACTCCGTACTTGGATAGAGTTGATTTTATCGGCTAATGATTTGCTGGCCGACAGCTTTATAAGGCCTCAATCGAGAAATAAAAAGTTTTTTCGCAGGAAAATGCATGAAGATCTCTAATAATTTTTAAGTAAATCTTTATCAAGTTAAAGATACAAAGACTTTTATTTCTGATAAACGGAGAAAAGTTAAAAAAAGGTTGAGAATGTCCGGGAGCTGATTTTGATCCTGTCCGGTACTCGGATAATTAGCTTATCACTAAAAGAAATCTGCGATATCCTAAATAATGAGAGAGTTTGTATTCACTGGCTAATATCAAGAACAAAGAAGAGGGCTAGTTTCTCCGAAATTACGTCTAATGGCAAAGAGGGTGCGGATATATAAAGTAGAAGCTTCGCTAAAACTGGAGCTGGAGCCCAAACAAAATCATAACAAGAACAAAAGAGCACTTCCTTTGCAAAATTGTCTTACCAAAGCATAGTTCCCAATCTCGTTATCAGAAATTAAGGAGATTGCAGATATAATATTGTTGATTATGCAAGAATTAGCTTGTCTTAGTTCCTGCAATAAGAAGACGAGGAATTGTATCTTGAACTTGGCGATCAAAGATAGATGGATGACGAAAAAATACCATCAATTCCATAAAAGCTATTATAATATTTGATTATCGATTCCTACAAGGATGACAGTGTAGTTTCTATCACCCCTGGTGGTACTCCTTGGTTAGCAAACGCTAATAAGAGTCCTGCCGCCAAGAAAAGAGTCCTTCATGCTGAGTGGCAAAGTCTGAAAGGAGCTTATATGATAGTCCGAGAATCAAAGGCTTTTCTTCCAAGAGACGGCAGAAAAGGAGCAACCAGAACTAAGGTGGCTATCAGGAGACGACTCCCTTTGCTTTATCATTTACTATTTTACGGAGAACGTGGGGTAAAAAAATAAAAGGAGAAAGCATAGAAACCTATATCCGCTGGTATGAGAATGTAAAAGCGTGCTACTGCGCCTGGGTCAGGAAATCAGGACATATACAAAGGCAAGTCAATAAGTTTTTAGAAAAACATAGTAAAACACATTTTTTTTTATAGATTCATTTTTATTTCTCAACATAGTTTTCTTTCAGCTCAATACATTTGATCTAACGGTTCTCCAACTTTTTCAAGCCGTTCGAATAATATGATTTGTCCAATCCTTCAAAATAAGCCTCTGTTCGGCGATAAGCTGCTCTCTAGTGGTGAATTCCTTTCCTCCGAACCATTTCTTCAGGTTTGAAAATAGTCGCAAGGAGCTAAATCTGGCGAATATGGATGGGTAAATAATTCGTAGCGGAATTCCTTGAATTTGGCCATCGGTGCCGGGCACATGTGAACGTGCATTGTCTTGATGGAAAAGCACTTTCTTCTTTGCCAAATGGGGACGTTTTTCTTTATAATGTTGTTGAAACGATCCAATAAGGACCGTAGTAATTGATCGTTTGCTTCGACGGAAGATAATCGATATGAATTATACCGCGTGCATCTCAAAAAACTATGGCCATTACCTTTTCGGCCGATTTCACAGTCTTCGCCTTCTTCGGAGCTGGTTCACTCGATGAAATCCATTGTTTTGACTATTCCTTCGTCTCGAATGTGAAATAATGGATCCATGTTTCGTCCACCGTAATGAATGTCGACGTAGAAATTCATCTGAATTACGTTGAAACATCTCCAAACATTGTTTTGAAATCGTCACACGATCTCGATCCACAGTAAGCAAACGCGGCATCCATCTTGCCGATAGCTTTTTCATACCCAATTGTTCGTACGAAATTGAAATCACTGTGCCATGTGATATGCCTGTGGCCTCAAGCTCGCACACTCTCACTCGTTGATCAATCAAAACAATATCGTGGACTTTATCGATGATTTTTGGCATAGCAGCCTCAATTGGACGTCCTGAACGAGGTGCACATGTGGATGTACGGCTACATATAAATTCATTCACCCAATTGTATACAATCGCAAACGCTGGTGCAGATGTGCGCGGATGAACATTATCCAACTCGGCTTTTATTTCTTTCGGCGTTAAATTTTTATATGTAGATGTTTGATCACTGCACAAAACTCGTCTTTCATTTTGCAAAAAATACGAGTACAAAGATTGTTCGCTTTAATCATCTACAGAAATGAAACCACGCGATGAATTCCGTTCAAAATTTACAGTAAAGCTGAAAGATGTTACTTGTCAAAAAGTAACGTGACATGACACTGCGAATGCTCTCTGATAGATTTTCTAGGAACTTATTGATTGGCCCGTATATTGCATTTAAACAAAGCATTTTATTATTGCTTTTGTATTTAAAAAAACTTATAATTTATTAGAAAAAAAGAATTTAGAGAAGAAAATTTTCTATCGGCCGTAACCGTGGGTAAGGGGGGAAATCCCCGCACTTGCCATACCCGCTATATTTTGAGTGCTATGTTACTTCATGAAGGCAAAAATTTCCTTTAGCTAATTTTTCAGCTAATGCCCCTTCCATCGAGAGCTGAAGAACTCCTTAAAATGTCCCTCGATGTCGTAACCTCGGCAAGATATCCCGCAAAGAACCTCGAGACCTAACCTCAGTCTAACGATCTCGATATTTCTTTCTATATCTATGCTTCTTTTTAAAGTGATGTGCCGAATGACATCCTAAGAGTCTCTCCTTTGGCATTACGAACCGAAACTTAAGCAAAAAAGAGTTATTTAGCACAAAAAACATAAAATGAAAACTGTTGCTATGCAACAAAAACACAATGAATTTGGCATTGGTATCGCGGTCAAATATAGAGTACCCCTACTCTTTTCACTATGACGGGTATTTAAATTATTGATAAAAGCTCGCTCAAGAGCACGATTATATTATCCATCTGGGGCGCAATTCCGTAACTGTCTTTACACGCCTATCGATAGTTGTCAGTGTCGTTGCGCAGATATTTTATATGGTGAAAAATCTCGTTCCTGGACGAGAGCACATAATCCTTGTTGTTTATTAAAAAGTAAGGACAAATGATAGTTGCGTTATAAATGTCAAATGGAACGCAGCTCTAATAAAATATGAAAAGTATCATTATTTTTAAATACATTTAATCCTCTAATATGCGTTATTAACCCTTAACACACATTTTTGAGTCCATTCGTGTCCTGCGTATTTCTTTTCTTTGAACTAAAAGAGTTTTGAGGGGTTTGAACTACACTTGGTCAAATATTGATCCTTTTTCTATTCCTAAGAAAAGTTTGGCATCTACTGAACAAATTTTGTGTGTTGTCGGCTTCAATTCATGCGTATCCTTAAATTGACATAACTCTGAATGATGATAACTCTTTCACCTCTAGGTCACAAATGACCCAACGTGTGTACAAAGTGTACATTTTTTGTAACTACAAAATTTTTATTTTTTTCTTTATTTTTAACTAATTCTCGATTGTATTGCGGAAATATTTCGCGAATTATTAAAAAAAGAATTTAACCCTAGACAACATATTAGTCCTAAATAATCACGACTTTTAGCACCTTGTGCTAATCATATATTATGTTGTTTGTAATGTTATAAAGAACATTTTTCTAATAAATTATAAGTTTTTTTTTAATACAAAAGCAATAATAAAATGCTTTGTTTAAAGTATAAATGCAATATACGAGGGCAAAGTGTCATGTTACGTTACTTTTTGACAAGTAGCATTTTTCAACTAAATACTGTCAAATTTTGAGCGGAATTCATCCTGGTTTCATTTCTGTAGACGAACAACCTTTGTATTTTTGCAAAATGGAAAAAAAACGAGTTTCGTGCAGTGCGATCAAACATCTACATTTGAAAGGTTTAACGCCGAAAGAAATCAATGTCGAGTTGGATAATGTTCATAGCACATCTGCACCAACGTTTGCGACTGTATACAATTGAACGAATGAATTTAAACGTGATCATACATCCACATGTGATGCACCTCGTTCGGGACGTCCAATTGAGGCTGCTACGCTAGAAATCATCAATAAAGTCCACGATATTATTTTGACTGATCGACGAGTGAAAGTGCGCGAGCTTATTGAGGCCACAGGCATATAACATGGCACAGTGATTTCAAGTTTGCACGAACAATTAGGTATGAAAAAGCTATCGGCAAGATGGGTGCCGCGTTTGCTCACTATGAACCATAAGCGCGACAATTTCAAAACAATGTTTGGAGATGTTTCAACATAATCCAGATGAATTTCTGCGTCGATTTATTACTGTGGACGAAACATGGATCCATTATTTCACACCCGAGACGAAAGGACAATCAAAACAATGTACTTCACCGAGTGAACCAGCTCCGAAGAAGGCGAAGACCGTGAAGTCGGTTGGAAAAGTGATGACTATAGTTTTTTGGGATGCACGCAGTATAATTCATATCGATTACCTTTCGTCGAAGCAAACGATCAATTACTACGCATCCTTATTGGACCGTTTCAACAACATTCTAAAGAAAAAATGTCCCCATTTGGCGAAGAAGAAAGTGCTCTTTCATCAAAACAATGCACGAGTTCACACATCCAGCACCGATGGCCAAATTCAATGAATTCCGCTACGAATTTTTTCCCCATCCAGCATATTCGCCAGATTTAGTCTCCTGCGACTATTTCCTATTTCCAAATCTGAAGAAATGATTCGCAGAAAAGGGATTCACCACCAGAGAGCAGCTCATCGCCGAAACAGAGGCTTATTTTGAAGAGTTGGACAAATTATATTATTCGGACGGCTTGAAAAAGTTGGAGAATCGTTAAGATCAAGTGTATCAAGCTGAAAGGAGACTATGTTGAAAAAAATCGATCAAAAAAAATGTGTTTTATTATGTTTTTCTAAAAACTTATTGACTTGCCCTCGTATTTTCAATTTATAGCGATTCATGTAGAGCAACTAACTCCGGCAAATACGCCGCGTTGGAGGACCACAGAAGTCAGAAAAAATAGAAGGAGTGGGGGTAATTTTCCCGCAACTATTCTGTTACATGCCTTTATGTTATATTAATATTGTATTACGATTTCAATTTCTTACTGTTAATATTAATGAAATTATTGTGAGTTCAATTGATTTGTCACTTTAATAAGTAACGCCATCATAAATTAAAGTTTACATAAAATGATTACTATAGAGCGTGTAAAAGACTTAGTTATTTCGTGATACATACGTGTAGTGGAGCATGGATAGTAAAGCATGTTGTATAGCAAAATACAAGTGCTTTGCTTTCATATTCTTTGTTTAATTTGTTGTTTTGTATATCGCTGTTTGGGATATACGGCATTTTTGACAAACGGAATTTATGCCCAAAATATACAAAATGCGTACATTGAGTTCAGTGTACCAAATGCAATAAACGCATTATATGAAATATGTTCCTCATGTCATAACACTTGTAATATATGTAAGAAAAGATTATAATTATTATTTCATATACATTTATTATTCTTATTCTTTAATAAAACTTTATAAACACATTTTATAAGTTACTTTACGTCTTATTTATATGCATTATTTTTAAAAATTTTTTATGAGTCATACAAACCCTCCCCCCCTCCCTTTGAGTAACCATATATCCCACCCCTATGGGATATACGGCAAAAATACAAGCGTTTCAAAAAGTTTATTTTTTAATATGAAAAATTAATATTTCGAATTTCTAATATTTTTTTCATAGTAGTAGACAGTAACAAAGTTTTTACTGATATAGGTCGTTTACTTTAAACATGTAATTAATATTTAATAAATTAAGTTTTTAATAGGTGCTTATATCCTATATTAGAAAAAAATATTTTCAGGTTACTCAATAACTAAACTTTTTGAACAGCCGACACTTGAACTAATTTTTTTTTGTAGTTTAGGATACCAGATTTTATGATATTGAACTATATCTTTCCTTTAAACATTTTTATTTCAGAGTTTTTTACATTTTTATATGAAACAATATATTTTTCGATAAAAAAAATATTGATTAAGGGATCAAGCTCCAATGATTTTGACTTTGACATATATTGTCATGACCCTGAGTGACTTTCAACAAGTTTTAGCCGTCGCTCATCTTTTGTCAAAAAATTATAAATAAAAAATGTTTTAAGAAATAATATCTTTTATTTATAACTTTTTTGGAGGCGCGCGACTTTCACCCAAAGCGATTCTCATTCTATCTTCCCCTCTGCTTGGGAGCGCACGATTTCCACGCGAAGCGACTATCTCCTATCTTCTCCCCTACTTGGGGACTCACGACTTTCACCCCGAAGCGATTTTCACCCTTCTAAACTACATCCACCTATTAAATTCTACCTCGTCTAATAGTGCGTAACTTTCTTCGCGAACATACAAGTTCACTGCTTTAGCAGAAAATTTGTTTCTAATGCGAAGAATTTGCCTGTTTAAAGCAGTAAATTTGTTTTGAAACAATGAATTACTGCATGTTTGTAAAGTAGAGAATTTATTTGGAAATACATACTAAGACATATCTACCTGTTTGTTTGAATTTCTTCGCTTAAATTCGATAATATTGCTCTTTTATCGTCAGTATAATTTTTTCAAAATTTTTTGTTAATAATTTTTTAACGAAGAACGAGCGACGGCTAAAACTTGTTGGAGGTCACTCAGGTCATGACTTCGACAACATATATCAAAGTCAAAATCATTGGAACTTGATTCCTTAATCGATACTTTTACCTATTTTTCTCATTTTATTAACTATGTTTAGTTAACAATTTATTTACAATTTGTTATAAATATATAATAAATACTTTCTAAAGATGTCAAATATATGTAAAAATCTTTTAATAATTTATATATACTTATAAAAGTGATGAAAATTAACATATATCCTGAAAAAATGTGTGGTATTTATTGAAAAAATTTTTCAATATATCTTATAGGACTATATATGCGAGAAACACATAGAAGAAACCTATAGAAATCATGTCTTAAACGGTCTAGCTGGATCTTAAGTGCTTGTACGATTCTGTGTGAATTTATGTAGGGTATCCCATTTTAATTTCTCCAAACAAATATCTCGAAAAATATGGACGAATAAACTTCCTGCTTCAGGACCACCCACAAAGAAGTCCAGTGGAGTCAGATTAGATGATCTGGATACCCAAGGCACTACTCCTTCACGTCCAATCCATTGTTATGGAAAATGTTTGTCTAGCTAAGCTCGAATAGTTCTGCCATAATGAGCTGGACATCCATGAAATCACATTTCAATCCGTTGCTGCAGGTGGATGTCTTCTAAATAATCAAAGAAGTCAGTCTCCAAAAAATCTGTATATCTGGCTACATTTAATCTATCGGGTAAAAAAAATGTCCCTCTAGATAAAAACAAACAAAAAAAATTTTCATCTGAAAAAATTATTATTATTTTCGTGTATGATTTTAGCGACGATAATACTTTACAGATGAACTACGTTTTGTCTTTTTTGTAATTTTCTCCAAAACGAAGCAAAAACGAGTATATCTCTACAGGACTTTTTATTTAATTCATCGATTTCCTACTGGCAAAGTTTTGACATTTAAGTTCTAGAGACTCTGTATATGTAGTCTCTTAAAATGCGCGCCGAAATGATTTTTCGGCTTTGAAATGCAAACTTTAACTAAATTACCGCAGTGATATCACGGGTTAAATTGATTAATTTATTAAAAAATTTTTATATAACTTTTTTAGATCTAAATCTAAGAATTTCAAAGGCGAATTTTCCCGTGATTCTGATACTTCCCAAGATAAACAATATATCATTCGAATCCGCTTGAGTAGCCGTTTAATATGATGTATAATTTTTACATCTCTTTTACTTTTTTATTTTGATCTAAAAACGGTCTTAACTTAAAAATAACTGTAACATTCTAACGTATTACAATTAATCAGAAAATATATTAAATTTGTTAATATAGAGTTTCTTTTACTCATACAAAACTTGAATGGTAAGAGGATCCTAAAGACGATTAATCATATTGTAAATAGAACTTGCACACAGACGATTTATATGTCATTGACTACATACTACTACATCAATATCTCACGTATATATAAAACAAGTAAACCTATTTTTCCGTGATTCGCCGAATTTAAACTTGATACATTTATAGAACAGAAAATAATAGACACGTATTTTTTTATATCGGCAATGGCGCAGGTTTAAAATGGTTGTATCACAAAATAACTTTTTGTAAGATTTGAAGTTTTTACTATTTGATGATAATAATATTCTCTATACATATATATCATTTTGAGGAGGATAATTAGGCATGTTCAAAAGATAATTGCATTTAAAGTTAGTATTTTTAACATATGCTAGACAAGGAGTTCCCTGTGCCAGACAAAGAGCAACAGTACATTTTCAATTATAGCGCAAAAATATTTAGAAATTCGCTCAAAAACTAACGGACTATATAATATAAATCTCCTAAACCGAAGAAAATGGGGGATAACCAGGCAAATATTAATTATAAAACCTTAGAATGTTGCTTTACTACTTCACTAATATCCACTTCACTTATCAATTTATTCTCAAATACCGGCGCACAAAAGGGGAAATAAAAATTACTGTTGGGAAATAAAAATTATTGTTCAAAAATTGCGATCTGCAGTAATTTTTAAACAGTAATTTTTTTCACTGCCGAATGGTACTCTCATGCATAAAAATTGTAAAAATATAAAAAAATTATAAAAACAAAAAAAATATAAAAATATAATAAGAAATAAAAACAAAAAAAAACGGAATGAGGATAGACTCTTGCCACCTCCTCGTCAGTTATTCAGATTCGGCAAAGAGCAAAATTATTTCTCTTTAACAGGTCGCCATATTGTGTCTGCCATTTTAAATTCTACATTTTTTACATTGGATTTGCTTTCAGGAAACATGAAAACTCTTATCATCTTAAAATTCAGAAGTAATTGTAATAGAGTGAGCTAAAAGAAATTAAGCAAGAAATTAAGAGTAGCTTATCATTATAAGGGTAGCACCCTTAAACTTGCACCATTGCCGATATAAAAAAATACGTGTATATTATTTTCGTTTACTCTGCAAATGTACCAAATTTCACTAAATTCGGCATGTAACGGAAAGGTAGGTTTACTTGTAAGTCTAATTTTAAGAACTTCATAATGTTTCTTCGTGCAAACTAAGAGTCTATAGACTATTATTTCGTAAATACAGATTGCGGCTTTTATATGAAGTAAATTTATATGAAGTAAATATTGTCATGACGTGACAGCTCTGGAGCGTCATTGGACTAAGAAATGATAAAGAAGATTTTAATTCCGAAATTTTTTGTCGTTCTCAGTCCATCAAATTCAAAATATAACTGCAATATTGCAACATTACAACAATCGATTATACAAACGACTTAACGATTCCTTTAAGGCGATCGTAAAGACGATTAGTCATAGTGTAAGTACTTACGATTTATGTCATTGATACATCATTACATACTACTACATTAATATCTCACTACATAAAAATTTTTTTATAACAATAACATTTTAAAAATAAAAAAAAAACAATACATTTAAAGCTACTGAAAGTCAAGGCCGATAAAGATGCCAACGAATAAATTGTAATCTTCTTTATTCTGTATAAAATAATGTTTTAATATAGAGGAAAGGCCCCTATTATTAGACACTGAGTTCATTTTGGATAAATACTAGAAATCTGTAGGCAGAATTTTAAAAAATAATAGGTCATTTAGAAGGGAATTTAATAAGCTAAGATAACGTTATATAAAATTTAATTCGAATTCCTTTTTTTTTAAATTAAAAAAATGTAAAAAGTGAGCAAATCGCAAAGTCAAAAAATTGTGCTCCTAATATGAGATGTCCCGAGAAATCGATAGTAAAACGTAAAGTATATCAGTATTTCAATTAAAAAACTTTATTTAATGTTTTTAAAATATAAACAAACATAGCCAACATGCGCGAAAAATAAGCATGCAATAGATATATAGAACTCGTTTTTAGTTGGAACCAAGCATCGCAGAAACAGACAGTCAATGTTCATTCCGGTTGTCTTTTTAATTATTGTACAATAACATTTTAGCAACAATTTTCACAGAAGCATAAGTTATTTATTAAATAATAAATAAGATTTAAATGTTCATCTCAATAAAACTTGAAGACATCCAAATTCTAAAATCTTATTTTATAATAACTACAGGCATAATATAATAATGAATTTTCTACTGAATAGTTTTCAATCCAAGAGCAATAAATTCATAGTGGAACCAATAGAGCGTTTATTAGTTTAGCAGAAACACTGCTATCTCATATTAGGCGCTTTCCTCTATGTTTAAAATAAGTTCAATTCTAAGAACTCCACGTTGTTTTTTGTGTAAACTACTAGTCTGCATAGACTATTATTAGGTAAAACTGCATAGCTTTTACATAAAGCAAATGTTGTCACGCTGTGACAATTCTGGTATTATGGACGTATTTGAGGGAGGGGGAAGGTCAAACCTCACCCCTGAAATTTTTTATTAATTATTTTATTTTGAAAGAATCGCACATCCCGATAGCACATATCCACTCACATCGGTCAATGGCTAATAATTTTTTATTGCTTTATTAATGAGAATATTTTATTTTGAATTAACCAATTAGTAATGTACTCTATCGAATACCTTTCTTTCATTTTTAATTGTAAAAAACATACATTTACTTTCGACTTTATGTGAGTTTTTTGCTGTTATATATAAAATATTTTTTTCTTTTCATTATAAGACCACATAAGTAATTTTTAATACTTCTGTTAGTTCGAGCATATAATAATAATATTAAAGAATTAAACATTTTACTTGTAATAACTATATTGCCCTTCTTTTAAAAAAATATCTCTAAAGAAATAAGTAAAAAGCTACATGTTGTACGTAATATTTTTTTTCTTCAAAATGAGGTACAAGGAAGCATTAAAACTGTAAAATATCCAAATGGAATTCATTAACATTAAAAATTATAACAACATGTACAACAAAAATTGGTGCAATGACAATTCTTTTCAGTACAATATCAAAACTACCTTCTTTTTTTTTATTCTTATTCCAGTTCACGCATTTCTGAGTTGATAGAAAATCCCTCTCCGAAAAAAATTCCATACCCCCATGTCTACAACGCTATATTGAACTAAGAAAATGGTAGACATCAGTTTTGAAATTTTTATCGTTCATGGTATAAACTCTACCTCACAGATACGTATTAATGCGTATACTTTATAGAAAAGGATTTTCGAATCTATAAAGGAAGAAATTATTATATAAAATATATTATATAAAAATATATTTAAAAAAATATTATATAAAATATATTATATAAATTATTATATAAAATTATTATATAAAAATTATATTATTTAATCGGTAATACAGACGATTTAAGATCTCCCATAATGTAAACAAGAAAAGTGAGTTATTCCCATAGAAGTAACCCAAAAGAGCAGTCAGCCAATCACAAATCTTCTAATAAGATATAACTCGATAGACTGGAAAGAAATAAAAATTTTATCTATCATAATAATCTAATTATTATTATTATAAAAATTATTTTTTATAAATTAATGTTCTGTTCTTCAAAAAATAAAGGAAGACTGATAGAAGAAAATCTTTTACAAGTAAAAGTTTATCTGTAGTATTAGGTTACCATTTAAGTAATTTTGCGGGAGAATTTTTTGAATATATTTGACATTATTAATATAAATTCAAGTATATTTATATTTTAAGAATATCCATACTTCTATTTCTCTCGTGTTAATAAATATATAATGTCTGCGCCCTTTATCCTCTTCCGGCTATCTCATATCAGCCAAGCTTCTGTGAATAAATAATTCGACAGAAAATTAAAAATTCAAGATGCCCGGGGCATGTCTGTACTTGTACAGTGAAATGATGCTACTCTATGTATATTCCAGAAAAAGATGATTAATTGCTTGATAATATCGTTTCATGAAAAAGAGAAAAGAAAACTATGGAGACAATTTTTCCCGTTAAAAACATATTTAAGATGCATTTTGCATTTACTTTTTTTTTCCTAATAAATTGCGCATTTCATAATAATGAAACAAGTACTTTGTTTCTATTTTAGATAACAGAAGTTATTGTCATACTTTATTATTGATCGTTTATTCGATCGTTTATCCAAATTACTTATACAAAGACACATTGAATGTAAATTCGATATATAATTTTAATATTACACGAAGCATAATAAAAATAATTTTGTAATTTAAACAAAAATAAATTTACTTTATAGATTTTTATCTTGCTTATCATTTATATTATAATATCTAAAGTAATTTATTTAATCTGATAATTTTATTTTTAATTGACGAAAACAACTACACATATAACATATGTAATTATACTAAAAGTAATTTGATAACTATAACATATAAGGAGGGTCTCATATACGTCTTAGGATATGCTACACAGCTCTTCAAATTGTTTCATAGATCATATTAGATAGAGCTGCAACAACAAATATATGTATCCCTTCTTATCCTTATAGTTTTTAATTTATAGTTACTTTTAATATATATGTTATTAGATTATATATGTTATGTGCATGTAAGTTATTTTTCTCGTTCAAGAATGGAATTATCAGATTAAAGAAATTACTTTAGATAGTAACATCTCTTTATAACATGGCAAAACTAACTCAGCAAGTTGCGGAATTGTCACGTTCGTGAGCTAGTAGTAATCAAGACCGAAGGAAATACAGTGGTAGTAGTAATAGCGACAGTCTGAAATTACCAGCTACGTCTCTTTGCGTCGCATAATTTACCAATTTGCAAGAATTCGTATTGCTATGAATATTAAACATGAATTAAATTCATGAAGTTAAATTCACCAAAGGTCCATCCTGTACGAAACAATCGATTATCTTTGATATCAGATTAAGAGGTGGAATTAAATACTCTGAAATGTTAAAATACTAATAAATACGTTGCTAGAGAGTGATTGACAGCGTCACGTTGGCCCTACTCTCATGAAAATAATTTGTTATACTAGAGAAGAGAGTTAAGTAGATATCTTACAAGAACGATTACAATATGCTGTGCGTAAACTCATCATATCACCAAAATATATGTCGACCCAATTGAAACTGAGCTCTGCGGCTGGCCGATCTGCGCTAATTAATTACTGCACTACCAGCAAATTCATTACAACAAACACTGTTCCTAACAATGGTAGCGGCGAATGTTTAGCTACATTATCCTCGCCGTCCGTGTCGCACGGCCGGAATTGGTCATATTGAACCGTATACGTGTAAATTTTACGTGGTCGGCACGCTATGCGTATTTCGCACCTACATATTTTCCATCGAATTTGATAATTACAGCGGACAGAGTTGACGCGCCACAAATAATTATTATCATACGGCGCAGCGAAATGCGATTCGCCACATTGTATATATCAAAAGTTTGCTCCTGCATGTAACTGACCGCAATTAATTCTCTCGTTGAAAAGCGAAGTTAATAATCGCGATTATTTACTCCAACATGATCTATATTCCAACAATATCCAACGTAATCTGAAGCAACAAATACGAGAATAATAACATTCTATTATATGTTTCTTCGCGCATTTCCTTTTAAAGATATTATTTCAAAAAAAGTCTTTATAAAATATTATGCAAATTTAGATCGATGAGAATAAATATAATTAAATAAGAGAATTCCTATACTCGGTCAAAGCAAATCCCAGATAGCCAAGTCTATAGAAAGTAGATTTTTTAAATGTCTGCTACACACTATGCTAACAAAATGACAACAGAATTAGATGTACATAATATTGTTGACAGACTGCTAGAAAAAACATAACAGAATCTGAAAGCGTCAGATAATGTTGGCAGGATCTGCCAACAATTTGCCTTCACATTATGTCGATACAGGCGATGTTAACAGGCCTAATGCAGTTGATAATAGACTGCCGTCATTTTCTGCTCGAACCTGCTAGAAGACTGTAGACATTTTGGCTATCTAGGATCTTATTGTTAGTTCTAAAATACAATTTTTTTGAAAATCTATATACATATCTGAATCTGCAAACTGCACACTGAAATCTTTTTTGATCTCGAAAGGCTATTATGGTTATAAAAATATTAATAATTAGATATTAATGAAAATTTTAAATCTGCAAATAATTTTATTGCAAAAAATATTGCCTTAGCTAGGCTTTAAGGGGATCTCCTACAAAAAAGTCGATTTTTTTGTTCATAAATTGATAATACAATTCTTCAAGAATATGTCCCTAAAATTTTAGAGTGAAATTCGAAGTCCTTGGATATAAATTCAGCGCTTACACGGGTGCATGGCGCGCAGGTACAATAAGTAATTAAAAAGATTATGTGTTTCGCGGGTTTCCTCCGCGTCCAGAATCATGCTTGAAATGCCAACGTTTCGTGAACCTTGCAGTTCATTTCATCAGGGTGAAGAGCAGCCTGATACTGAATATCAGACTGCAAGGTTCACGAATAACGTGAACGTGGTTCACGTTAACATTCCAAGAATGGATCTGGACACGAAAGAAACTCGCGAATCACATCTTTATATAGAAAGCATTCGTGGAAGCCTCAAGAATATTATCAAGTAATTAAAAACTTTTTTTTTTATTATAATTTTAGAATACTCTTAAGCCATTCAATTTTCATCCTGGAAATTTTTTTCTACGTCTTATAATTTCTCTCTCGGTGACATTTGCTTCGAAAGAAAAAAAAACGTTTTTTTCGAGAGAGTGTTACTCCCTAAATCTCGAGATAAGCACAAACAAAAAAATATGAGTCTAATATTTTTTCATGCTCTACAACATATCCAAAGTTTATTAAAATTGGTGAGTGTCAGTTCCTTTGTTAGTAGCTCATAGAATGGCTCAAATTGCTCAAAATTAATTCCATGAGGAAGCTGAATGATTATTGTATGTTCTCAGAATAACAGATTAGCCTCGGAGCATTGTAAGTACTCAAGAACTAAATCGAAAACTTTAAATCATTTGTATGCTATTTAGATGCTAAGTTAGATGACTGCAAAAGCAGTACGCTTGTCACCTTGTGCTGCAATTTTCTCTTCAATTTTACAATTGATAAAGTCTTGTAAATTATACATATTATTAATCTTGAAAACACCTTCCTCTATTGTACGTATACACACATGTAAAACTACGAATTTTTACATTTCAGATAGTTGCGTGAAAAATTCTAACATATTGATGTTACGTTAACGATAGTTGATGGGACAGATATTTTTCTTTAATGTGTACCTCTTATTTTTTACGTTCATTTTTATTCATCAAAATTATTTCGCGTTGATAGCAAAACAATTATGAAGAAAAGTGGCATACCAAGTTTATTTTGCAAATGTGATGAATCTGTAAAATTATAAAAAGGGAAAAAATTGAATGTTATTAATATCAATATGTTAGACTTTTTTATGCAACTGATTACTACGTAATCGTTACATACACTCACATTATATTAAATTTAATATATTAATATTGATATTAAGTGAGAAATTATAACATTGTCATTTTTGTTAGTGTTTACGGAAGTTACATTATGAAACATTTGTATGCACGCTTCAGTACCAATTTTATACAGTAAAGCTGATTTTGAAAGTTTTCAATCAAGAATTCCAGCATCAATTCATTTTTGTCTCAAGTTTGGATGGCAAATGTTGTGCAGCAATATCCTTCTTTATTAGAGTTTTGGAGCACTGCATCTAGCAAGCATTTTATAATATGCACAAATCCTGTTCAAATATCTGAAATGTTCATAATTTTATTTCATGTGAATATGTACAATAGAGGAAGGTATATATTTCTCTCCAAGATTAATAATACATATCACTTACAAAGACCTTATCAATTGTAAAATTGAGGAGAAAATTGCAGCACAAAATGATAAGCGTACTGCTTTTGCAGTCATCTAATCTAAACAGCATACCCCCACCATGGCTCTACGGAGCTTGACGACCAGGTCCAATCAAAGGAGACCGGATCACGTAATACAATTTGTCACCATCTCCCTGTGAGGCTGTCTAGTAACAGAAGTCTATGATACACGCAGTCGCACGTTCGTGTCAATTTTCGTATAATAAATTCGTCACGATAAAATATCTAAATCTAATTCTAAGAACTCGACATTGTTTATTCATGCGAACTATGTGTCTGTAGACACACACAATTTCGTAAATACAGATTGCAAAGTTTTTATGTCATGCAAATGTTATTATAATATTGACAGTTCTAACGCACATTGGACTAAGAAATGATAAAGATCTCAATTTAAACAATTTTTTTTTCGTTCTTGACATAAACTCCATCTCACAGACGCGTATTAATATATATGTTTAATCCTGGAAAATGATTTTCAAATTTATAAACGAAGAAAAAAGTAATTGTTATACAAAAATTATTGCGTCTAATCACAGACGATTTTAGGATCTCCTTAATGGAATAGTATTAAGAATATTTTATTCTAGATTTTAGAATTTTTCATTTAACAAGAAATATTCTTTTCTTAAGAATAAATACGATTGGCTCTATCTTGATCAATCTTATTTTATTCTAGATCGAGAAGTAATAGCATTGAATACAGAAATCTTTTCTGTGGATTTAAATTCCCACAGAAATATTTAAACACTAAGATTTAAGTTTTGATTAATATAGGAATTTAGAAATATAGCAATTCTCTTATTTAATTAGCTCTTTATAATTTTAGATAGGAATCAATTTTTTAACGCAATTGTACGCATGGCGTTAAGCATGAGATTAATACATTTAGATTCAGTTTCATAATTTACAATTAATACTTAACTAACATTCAATTTATTCTTCATTTCTAATTTTTGAATAATTTTTTAGACTACATTAAAGTATTACGTAGTTCATATATAGTTTATATATATATATATATATGTATATGTATATATGCACATATATATAAAATATATACATATATAATCAGTGATGAATTATCTATTAATCCAATTCTACATCTCACGATTGATTCTTAGTAGGATTTAATTTATTTCTAATCTCTTTCCAATTTTCTTGACTTAAGAGTTAACTATGAATTATAGAACTGGATCTTAAAATAATTCGTTACTAATTCGTCATATATGTACACATAAACTGCGTGGTTCACTTTAATAAGTTCAAAAATTATTTACATTATATTAAATTACCATTATATAATACAATTTTTTATTTAATAATAATTATATCATATTATTACGGCAATAATAATGATAATGTTGATGAATATTGTTAATGAACATGATAGTTTTGTATAGAATACTAAAATATAATAATTATTTTGGTAAAGTGATATTTCGCATTGTTATACATTCAAATATTGATGAATCGAATTTCGGGAATTGTTCCCTTGTCACAGTGACGAGAAACGGAAAACACGATACGAATAAGATAAGTAAGAAGTCGAGGGGTTGGAAGATAATGAACGTTTCTCTATAGCGAACTTACACTCTTCGTTAACTTTGAGAAAAGTGAGGTAAATTCGCGGAGGCGAAAATGTCGATAGAAATACCCTGGAGATATCGCGGTCCAACTATAGAATGGTTAATTATAACGATAATTAGCGGGCACTTTTGCGATGGTAACTTCCGGCTCTCAGACGTCGATTCTTTACTTTGGATTCCATATCTCAAACTCGAGTTTGAAAAGTATAAATGGAAAATGATTTTGTTGTAATTAGCTCCCCGGAATTGAGAAACTTTGTTAGTCTCCATACAGTGATTTTGACGTGATATATACAAAACACCATACAAAATACTTTTACTCCATATTACATTGAGTTATTAAAATGACAAGAAAGCATTCTTTTTGTCATTGAAAGAACTTTCAAAGAACGGCAAGAGAATTTATCATAATAAGATCTCATAAAAATTATTTTAGAAATATTTCTAAATTAAAACATTTCCGAAATTAAGAAAACATAATAAATTTTTATCAACATTTTATGTTTCAACAAGTAATAATAGATGTTTCTTGTAGAATTTTTTATACTGAAAAGGTATATGTTTCTTATATGTAGACTACCTTTCTTATACGCTCTTGGTTTATTTTACGATGTCGATCCCGTATAGTACACCGCTAGTGAGTTACGTTCTTTTTATTTAAAGATTTATTCCGGCTTATTTACAGTTTACATTATTTTATCACTAGCACATAGTATTCTTAATTTTCCAAAAAAATAAAATTAAAAAAAAAACTCAATTTTTTCCATGTTTTACCAAAAAAATTCTTTTAATAATAGATTCTTATTCGCCCATATTTTAATTTAATGACAGAATTGTTGCTTTAAATTATTTTAAACCAAAGCATCTTACATAAAAAAAATAGAATTGTCTCCGTTTATGCATTTATTAACACATGTATAAAGTAATAAATTTATGTTACAGTATTATGTACAATATATAGTTTCTTTTTTTAATTAATATTCAATGTCCTTACCAAGAAAGAGAGAGAGAGAAAAATTTATTCATAAATTCTAAAAAAATTTTTATAAATGATCGTAATAGGGAACTTTATTTCATTAATGATTCACTTATTAGAATTCTTAAATATAATAAAGAAATTTAATTCAATGAAATCATTGACATAAAGGACAACAAAAAAATTTAATTATCTTAATAGAAAAGTGTGGTAAGGAAAAGTATGGTAAAGGAAAAAACCAAAATAAATTTTTTTCCCAAAGTTTTCGAGAATTTATTCGGACTAAGGACACTACTAGCACACCTAGAGCTCTTTTTTATATATGGTCTTCTAACTCCATGATGGAAATATAACTTGTTCGACATATGTGATTTAAAATAATTTAAATATTCTTACGATTAGATATTTTTCTATGCTCTGAAGAAGGCTCAAAATGAATCGTAACATATAAGTACATAAAAATTTAAAGCTACATAATTCGTAAAAAGTAGTTCGCAAATGCAGATACAAAATAAAAATTTGCGTTTTGTGAATAGCGATCTACATAGTGATTTATATAGACTGAACTGAATTGTCACGTTAATTTTTATGCTGCGACGACTGCGTTGATCAATGACAGAAAAGCAAAGAATAGTGGAAATGAATTTTGTATTTGCTCATTTATCAGCAAAGAGCCATCCTTTTTATAAATTTTTGTGATACGCAAAATATCAGAAAAATAGTAAGTTTCTTTAACCTGACATAAATTAAAATGTTAATGTTTTAAAATAGCGGTTGATTTTTATCTGTGTATATTTTACGTGCGATGATCGTCATTCTATGTTAGCATTTGCGATTTGCGAATTATGTGGAGATAGCTTTATAAATTAAATTAATTTTGCAATTCATTTTGTATTTTTGCGCACCAATTTCCGTGACTCCTGTTGCCCTTTCCTATTATCTTATTGTTTTTATATGCTTTCTGTAAGTCAAAGATGCAAACAATGTAAGTCGACACTAGATAGTAATATATAAAATTTGCATTGTTATCAACAATTACAGGCGTTTTGATCACAATTTAGGTCATCTTCAGTAATACAAAGAAGTGTTAGCAAATTTAAATATTGAGCATTATAATAATTTTTAATACAATATAAACGAGGTGTTTTCTGTTGAGAAGCAGAGATATATTGAGTAAATTCAGAAGTAATCATCCTTGAATAAAATCATTAACCATCTATTGCATTTGACAGAATACATATTTCGATAGTCGGATATAAAAAATTATTATTTGAAGTATGTGTTCTGTGTGTGAGTTATCAAATCAGAATATCTGGTAAAATGTTTATTTCGAAGAGTTCTTAATTATAAATAATGATATTAATAATAATATATTAATAATATATATACTTTTTAAACAATTTCACCACCAAACAATTTTTAAAAATTTCGCTTTGAATTTCTTATCTGATAAAAGTAAATTCGTAATATGTAGCTATAAGATAATTAAATATTTTTTACAATATATGAAAATAAATGAGATACTATGAATTCCCTTTTTTATTATTTATGTAGAATTGTAAATGATATATGAAAATAATAAAATTTACAAAATTTCTGTTTTCAAAACTCCAAGTAGTGATTCTTATATATTACTCCGTAAGATAAAAAAAACTTTAAAATTGTTTAAATTTTAATTTTTTTAAAAATAAACTTATTTTTTCAAAATCTGTAAGTAATGGAATTTTTTTAACCTTATATTCTTTTTCAATTAAAAATCCGTAAGAAATATCATTCAAGTGTGTTGAGAAACAGTAACTATGTTGAAATCAATGGAACTAATTATACAATAGGTCTATTTTCTGTGGCTAAACTAGTATTTTGAAACTTACAATGAGATAGGTGTTTGGTATTTAATAAAAACGAAAAAGTTCTAATGCAGTCTAATGCATCAGAAATAAAAAACAGATCTAATGATGATTTATTGTTGAACTACTTGGAAGAAATATAGATTACCAAATTATCTGTGAAATACGAGAATAGGACCTTCACGAACAATCTAGTCCTGATGTTAAAAATTTAGATCGCTCGTTGCTGTGAAGCGACGGATTTCTCGAAAGCACTTGTAGCAACGTAACGACGTCGTAGAAGCGTTTAATGAGCCCGTGCCTGACAACGGATTCTCTCTTTTCTGTGATTTCAGCCCTGCGAGAAATCGAGTGATTTTCGCTCGGTACAATGCGCCGCCTTCAACAATGTGCCATACAGCGGGCAACTGCTCAAATGGTATCCCCATTACGACCCGGCTAGGCCATGCGCTTTGATCTGCCGCGGCGAGCAAACCCTCGAGAATAACGTTAGACGGTCGCGACAGGAAGTGCCGTCGGGCGAGAAGACGATGCCGCGCGATTCTACGGATAGCCTGCTATTTGACAGCGACGAAACGATAGTGGTGGAACTAGCGGATAAGGTGGAGGACGGCACAAAATGTTACGCGGAGGGCACGGACGTGTGCATAAGCGGCGAATGCATGGTGAGTGAAATTTCATATTAAATCGCTCACTTGCTACAACATAACTAAAAAAAATATCATTGCTTACTTGCAGAAAAAAAACGAAAACAAAGAAAAAAGAGATAAAATAAATTTTAGAGAAATATAAATACTTTTATTTCTCTACGATCAATTATTATATCAAAATTCCAAAGTTATAATGATTTAAAATATTCAAACTTATTTTCCGGAAAACTTCGTTTTTATTGATGTAACATATGAGCAAAGACTATTTGTCGATAAGATCATGATGCATTTTACAATTTTTGACAAACGTTTTCATATAAAAAATTGAATGTAACTATCAAACAATATTTCTGTCAAACATTAATATTAAATTAAATGTTAATCAATATTTTTCTCAGAATTTCTAGCAAACAAAATGTTACTAGAATGCTAGCAGTTTACCAGTGGATTCGAACAATATTACGGCAGATTGACATCAACTGCAGCGCCCGCATTAAAGCCATGTTCTGCTAGAAGAGAAACGTCTGTCGACGTAATCAGACAGCAGACTTGCTAACGGAAGTACAGAATCTATCATTTCATAATTATTTAAATGGAACGTTTTAAATCAGGAATCATTAAAATACTTACAAAAAGGCAGTTTATTATAATCAATTTGCCATAATATTCTGTTAGCAAATTCCATTGTACAATCTTAGCCATAAATTATAAAGTATACTAAATTTATGGCATTTTCATTAAAAAAAAACGGCAATAAAAGCCAAATAAAATATTAAAATTGTTGTAAAATATGTATTATTTTTTAAATTAAAGAATATATATTATTTTTTAATTTTAAAACTTTTTTATTTACTTTTTGTTACATATAGATATTTACATCAATCTATGCTTTATATTTGTGACCAAGATTGTATTTCTATCAGCAATCTATTAACAAAATTTGCAGATATTTTGTAAAATGTATCTATGTATCGTCAACTGACTAACCGAAATTGAATCAAGACAATTTAGATTTGAGGATTAACAGATATGCGTTTCGAGACTAAGAGTGTATGTACAATGTATGTCAAATGTACATTTTATATTCTTTTATAATCGATACATCAAAAAATCAAAACAATCAAGTTTTTTCGGTAGACATTTTTTCATAAAAGGACAGCACCTTCAAGAATTAATGACCTTAACATCGTCGAAAAGTTTCCGGACATGGAACTTAAAATTACATAATATTCAAGTCATCGGTAAAAAATCATCGCAGACAAAAAAATAAAAAAGCATTTTAAAGCTGAAATTTATACTATAGCATGCTTTTAACCGCTTTTCGAAAAAATTTTGTCTTTACAATTCTGTATCTTAATAAATACGTTGTTGTATTTTCTTACGATTTTTCTTGATTAAATTACGCAATATTGAAACTAAAGCTGCATTGTTAAATAATCAACGGTAAAATTTGATAAAAAATCATCACATTAAAAACGATCAGAAGCTTAAAGTACGAACTTCGAGCTTCAAAATACATCTTTAATTTTTTACGATGGTATTTCACCAAATTTTAATTATGGTGTTAATTTTTAATTATGGTTTAATTTTAATTAATTGTGAGCTATGCAGGTTTAGCTTCAATGACGTGTAAGTCAAGAAAAATTATAAGAAAATTTTTAAAAAATTTTATTTGGAGGTAAATCTTTGTACTGTTTTTCCAAAATATTGAACTTTTTAAAAGAAAAACTTTTTATCAAACTCTGCACTGTTAAATATATATGTAATTTTAAAAAATACAACATGATATTTATTAAGATACAGAATCGTAAAGACAACATTTTTTCAAAAAGTGGTCAAAAGCATGCTAAAGTACAGGGTGCGTCACCAAAATCCGAACAAATCGAACAAAACAAAATGTTTTTTAAACAAAATGTTTTTAATGAAAAATTAAATATTACAAAAAAATCCTTTTACATAACACTTGAGGGATCCCTATAGAGCATAATTATTCGATATATCCTCCATTAGCTTGAATGACGCCTCTATTCTCGGTCTGAAGCGTTCGCACGCACGCTGTAATGTAACGCTGTCCATGCCGACGAATGCTGCCTCAATAATGATTCTTAATCACATTAAGATGCTGAGATTTGTTTGTGACCCTTTCAACTACGCTCCATACATAGTAATCCAAGGGATTTAAATCTGAGCTGTTGGGAGGCCAGAATGGGACCGAGGCAAGCAACTCCGCTTGTCCTGGCAGAGCATCTGTCATATCTTTAATGTGTACGATTTATATCGAAGGTCCTCCTCGGCAATTCGACGCATTGTTGGCTTGCTTACACCAACAATGCTAATTTTCGCAACGATTGCCTGGGTCATCCGAAATCAGCGCCATTTGAGCCCTTTCAACGACTGCGGAGGTCCTCGCGGTGCGTTCTTTCGAGTGACTCTTCCTCGCTGGTATACTGGAATCTTCGTTGGACTGTTCTAAAGCCGTATATTTTGCCACAATATCATAAACGGTTGATCTCGGGTATCCAAAGAACCGAATTATTTTCGTTGCTGAGCACCCAGCGCAAAGGCCTTCGACGATCGCGGCTCTTCGATTATATTCCGCACTTGGTTTCAACATCGCGACCATTTTGAGAATATGACTGTTCATTAAAAGCATCAGGTTTTCTCAGACGCCAACAACAATCTCTGGCAGAGGCACAATATAACGGAAAATTTAAATTTAAATTTGTCCGGATTTTGATGACACACCCTGTATAAGTTTCAAGCTTTAAAAGTGCTTTTTTTTGTTAGCGATAATTTTTGTACCGAGTTACGATGATCTGGATATTATGCAATTTTAAGTTCCATATCTGGAAACTTTTCGACAGCAGTGTATGTTGTCAAGGTAATCACTTTCAATGACCTCCAATAGATTTTAAGATACTTCTACAATATTCTACACAATTCGCAAATCGCAAAATGTAGTTCGCAAATGTAGACGCAGAATGAAGATTTGCATTTATTTTTTCATTGTATTTATTTTTTCAGTTAGTTTTTGTCCGTGTGTGCTTGCGTATGGTGATCGTCTTTCTGCATTATTATTTGCGAACTACATATTGCGATTTGCGAATTAACTGAATAACAAGCGACGACACCCTTAGCCATCATTTGTTATTCATTAAGATGGTTCTTTAGTAAAGTGTCGAAAATTTAAGGTATCTCACCAGCAGCGCAACTGTAACTCGTTATGCAATCGTTATGTACTTATAACGACAGTTGCACAGATATTTTATATCATAAAAAAGTTGCGCAACTATCGTTATGAGTTCATCTTCTTTAGTCCTGTTGCTCGTGTGATGCTCTCATATCATATGCCTGTGGTGCGCGATGGTTGTACATATAGTTCATATGGGATCTATAGTTTAATGTCGATTCCGAATGACGAAGGTTTTGTTTAGAGAAGTGTTCTTGACAAGAATACTCTCGGTGGATTGCCGTTTCTTTCCGAGAGGAGAGTATATGAAAATATTTTGGTTTTACTAGGAATCAAACCCGGGATCTCTAGTGTAGCAGACCAGTGCACTATCTACTCTGCCACACTCGTTCTCAATGAGTTCATAATGACTGCATAAAGAGTTACAAAATACAGATCTAGGGCTCATCCAAAATTACAAATATCTGTATAATTTGGATAAAATATTAAAACTACGTGTACATCTTAATGAGAAATAGTATGATACATGTTGCTGCTGATAGTAAATCAAGAGTTGCATCTTCATTGAACGAAAACAGGATGAGATTATGCTTATTTTTTGAGGTAAAATATGCAAGTTTATGCACGTAAATATTTTTCCATAATGACTGATATAACTTTTTTTGTGATCATTATAATAATTTAATTAATTTTTTAAACTATTATAATCTCGTTCTTGAGGAAAGTCTATGATAAGATTTGTGTGCAGTTAGTTAAAAAAATGTCTAAAAAAAAGCCCTATCTGTCACTAAGTTATACGTAAAAGGTTAGCTTTTCAATTTTTTTTCTCTCTTATTTCATCGTTAATCTACCGTAGAAATTTACACACGTAAATTATCCTTCAATTTTATTATATAAAAAAATTAAACATTTCTAGTGTAATTCGATCTAAAGAACTACTTTAAAAAGTTATTAACAAAAAAACTTTAAAAAATATCTTATTTGTGTTATAATGTTATCAAGAACTACAATGTTAAGAACTATTTTACCCTCCTCTCTTTATGTAATGACTTTCCATGCAAAGCGAAGTCCTACCTCCTCCATCCTTGTCAAGGAACGTCCGACTTTCTTCGCCAAGCGAGGTCCACATCACGTTCCCTGCTTAGAAAATCGTTACATCTTAGAGAACAGTATCTTAAAAAATTAATGATCTTGACAACATATTTTTTAAGATGCTAACCTTTTGTAAATATATACTGTTTGTTTTTGTATACATATACATATAGAACTAATATAATACCATTAATATATTCAATAATGAATATATTAATATATTCATCTTGTAAACAGAAAACGTGTAAATCCATCTTTAATTCAAAGATATTATACAATTTACATATTACATGCTTTTTAAAGCAGCTTTTTAAAACATATTTCTGTCGAAATTTTCAAAAAAAAAACATGAATTTTGTAAAAAAAATTGATGACAATATATAACGCAATTGAATTATTCAATTTAATTGTTTAAAGCAAGAAAACTACACTGGATCTTTTATGTTTAAATATTATTTATTATTTCAAATACTAAAAAATTAAATGTTTCGATCATTTCAAAATGATCCTTTTCAATAGTTAACAACAAAATTATAACATTCAATCTTAAACAAAATTAATCAAATTGTCGTCTTTCTTAAGGATCATTATCTGTTGTAACGTTAAATCAAACTGACGTAGATTAGAATTTCGAATCAAGGATCCAGTGTATTGACAAGATGTGCAACTATGTATCATCATATCTTCACAATATCACTGTGATCAGGAAACCAAGAGTCTTGATTTGGAAATAAGAAAACTTAAAATAAAATATAAGGGAGACCGCGGGGCTAATAGACTCATTTTTCAGTTTCGAATTTTTATAGACGAAATTAAGAGACTTATAAAAAAAAATAAATTCGACATTAGTTACTACATTCATTTTAATAATAAGGGGAGACTGATAACTGATATGAAAAAAATGCATTTTTCTAATGCATTCCATCTGATTCAATTAGCCCTGGGACCGGGATAATTCGACTAAGATTATTAAAATAAAGATTAATGTATTTTAAGCTATATCTTCGGCTACATATTAATAAAACTTTCATAAAAATATATTTTAAATACAAACGTTCGCTTCGCAGGACAAAACAATGCTTCTTTTTGCAAAATTTGTTCATTTCGTGCAATCGAAACGTTTAATTTTTAAGTATTTGAAATAATAAATAGTATTTAAAAGTCTAAAAGATCCAGCGCGGCTCTTCTAGCCCTAGAATTAAATTGAATAATATTCATATAAAGCCTAATATCGAAATATTAATTTGCAATTGAATCGTGTCAGTTATAATTAAATAGCAGTATTTTCAATAGTCTAATATCAATTAAAGCATTAAAGTCAATATGATGAACGAGGCTCGAAATTATACGCACATACGCATGTACTTACGCACACATCTTTTTGAAATCTTACTTTAGGGTTCCAAAATTCAACTCTGTCAACTCGAGTATCATTTTATTCTTGTTGATTACCGAATGTTAAATAAAGATAAAAGATATTCGGAGTTGACAAAGTCAAGTTTTAGAACACATCCCTGCATGGACAGATGGATTGAACTGAGACCTTGGCGTCATTATTCTGCGCTTATTGTGACACGTCATTGATCCGTCGCTTAAATTGAAAACCAACCATACTCGACTCTTTATCCCAATGCTCTCAAATGTCCATCACAGTACGGTATAATGTAGAAAAGAGAATATAGCATCTACTTCATCAACGCGGCATCACATATCAAAACACAAATTATAAATCGTATATTCTTCCAAAAATAATTTCAATCGCAAACATTTCGATCCAATTTCAGATCCTTATCAATGCTCACATATAAAATGTTGACAGAAATTAGTCAGCTAAACATAGTGTAACGGCGATGTCATTGCACTTTCCGGTACATTATACAATTTATTGAGTCATTATATAATAAAACATAAGCAAAAATTTTTTCGTGACTTATATGACATCGAAATGTTAAGCTGTTAATGCGTTAAACGTCGAATCTCATCTGACGAGACAACAATAAAAGACACAAACATATAAATTATAGAAAACATTGAAGGCGTCATTTAAACATAACTATGCTATCGTATACTTTATCCAATAATTCTGTAAATTTAATCCATTAATTTGTTGTTTGATAAAAATCGTTTCTGAGATGAGTCTCTTATTCAATATTTTTTCTTCATCTAACAATAAGTAAGATGCATATGTTGTCCCAATCAAATTCATGAGAATATTTTAATCGATGTTCCGTAATAACCGAGCGCTGTGTGGTATTCCAGTTATCATTTATATTATTTAAAATTCATATTAAATCGTGAGGAAAATTACGTACGAGAAAGCATATACATATAGGGTATACTATTTTAATCGATCACCTCAAATATCTCTTGAACAGTGCGTTTTAAGGAAAAATGTTTCAGACAAAAGTTTGGGACTTTGAGGGGGACATAAGATGGTGCCATTGGTTTGATTTTGGGTGGCGTCGTCAAAGTCAGAGCAAAGTCACTTTGAATTTTTTAAACGGAACCTCTCATTTTGTATTACGTATTCTTGTAGCTTATTTCAAGCTTTCCAAAACACTATAATTAAGTTCATTTTCATTAAATATTTTCAAATTATAAGGCTTGCAAGTTATAGCACCGACAGCATTAACATTACCCAAGATGTCCGATCAATGGTTAAAATTTCTTGAATGTTGTTCAGGATCATGACCTAGATAACATTTAAATTAAGATCGAGGTCATTGCAGATTGTTCCTGTTATTTTTATTTTTGCACTAAAAATTCATTTCTACATAAAAATAAAAATAGGAGGTATAACCTCCAATGACTTTGAACTTGACAAATGTTATTCAGAACATGATCCTGAACAACATTTAAGAAATTTTAATCGTCGATCGGGTACCTTGCGTAATGCTAATGCCTGCGGTGCTATAATTTGCAAGCCTTATAACTCGAAAAGTACTTAATGAAAATAAACTTAATTACAATGTTTTGAAAAGCTCTCGAGGTAAGCTACAAGAATACATAATGAAAAATGGGGAATTCCGTTTAAAAAATTCAAAGTAACCTTGCCCTGACCTTAACGACGCCATTCAAAATCAAACCAATGGGACCATCTTATGTCCCCTCAAAAACTTTTGTCTGAAACATTTTTCCTTAAAATGCACTGTTCAAGAGATAATCGATTAAAATGGGACACCCTGTATATGTACGCATGCAAATATATATATTTTATAATCACATTTTTAGGACCCCACACTATATGAAAAATTGAGTTCCAGTGAAGTGAGTTGGTTTTCACATTATAGCTTATAATGAGGTGAACAAAAAATATTATATACACATGATTTAAATGAATAATTTTTAAATTATGGTATATAGGTATATCAATTAAAGATGCTCACAAAGCACAAGTTTTATATCTTTGATACACCTAGAGTGACCAGACGTCATCTTTTTTCCTGGATACTCTTTTTGGTACTCAGAGAAAGCGAGAGTACCGGAAGCTATTAAGCCCATCGTACGTGAAATACATAATAAATTAATCACTGGTCATTATTATGTATCTGTAATAAAATATTTGAAAATTATAAAGTATCATTATATTATATTAAAATCGGTTTTTTTTTGCTAATATTAAATACATGTTTTTGTTGTTCTTGGGATTTTTAAATGTATTCTTTTTCTTCTACTTTTAAATTCAAATATATTATATACTTATTTTGTACTAAAAATTTAATCTAAAGTGACCTTTTTTTTATTCTATTTTTAAGTCCTTTTTTGAGTGTTCTATTTTTGTATTATTTTTCAATCAGGAATGTCGTAGTTTTTACCTAGATTGGACTTAATCATCTTAGATATAGACCATAATTAAAAAAACTATCCATTACTGAGTTTTGTGTCTGTGACATCTTTTTTTTCATCACATTATCTAAAAATCTAAATCATACATAAAAATTAATTTACAATTTATCAAGATCAAATTTTTCATATAATTAGTAATTTTTTATGTTAATTTAATTAAAATATGAATTTAAACAATAGTAGATATACTAGGCGGGTTCTAAGCCATGGGGCTAAATTAACTTAAAAATGTATTTTTTATTCAAACTTAGTTTATTATTTAATAAGTGTATATGAACATGTTAATATAAACATTATTAACATTATGAACATGTTAATATAAACATTATTTACTTTGAAGCTAAGTAATTTAGCCACAGAAATGGATTAATTAAATATGACTATTTTTTTAATCTCATATTTTGTAATAAAATACATTTTGATACACATGTGGAAGTTTAAAGTAACAAAATATCATTTAAAGTTCCTATTCATTCATCACTACTATCTCAGAATATGACGTCAGAAGTGAAAAAAACTACAATAAAAATTCTTGTAAATAATATTTGAATAGAAATATTTTTTTAATAAAACAATAACATTTTGCAATCCATAGAATGAACTTATAAAATATAAATGAAAATTATCTCTTTGTTTTTGAATTAAATCATATATTTAATTCTATATATTATTAATTTAATATTTTATCATAGCTATGATCGTATAATATAACTTATTTTGTTTTTTGACATGCATAATTCATTTCCAACTATATAATTATTAATTGATTAATAACATTTATTAATTATTGAAATAAAAGGAGAGTTTCCGATATATTTTATAAGTCCTTTTTTCAAATACATAATTCAAATACGTAATTTTATTAAAACATATTAACACATAATAATTTTTACTATATATTTTATTGTTTTTAACGTTACAATCTGAAATAGCAATGAGATGGTAATTAGTAAACTTTAATTCAAAGAAGGTTTAAATTTATTCCTTTAATATTTAAAAGTAATAATAATTATGATAAGGCGTGAACAGATGTTTAAATTATATTAGAAATTACTTTCTATTAATATATCTTTCCATTTTTTATATTTCGGAAGTATATTATAATTAAAACTGCAATTAAACGTTACTCGTAAAAGTATCGCTAAATGCGATCTAATCTTTAACTTTCTTGGTTTAAATAAAGAGATAATTATCGATTCTTAACCGCGGCATTATCGGAAACCATGGATCTGTCACGTGCAGACCGCAATATATTAGATGCGAGGGGCATTAAGCGATGGGTACAGTGCACCGCTTGTCAGTCACTATAAATTGTCGGTCGATCAACATGTGAAGGCCTTTACTCGTTAATTATTGAAATATAGCGATACTTACATTCCATTAATTTAACCGCAATTTAATCGCTAATGAGGCATTGTGGGGCTAGTTTATATTACTTATATTTTTCATGTAAGATAGTTTTTTAGTTAAATGTTGAGAAAATGATCAGTTTTTAAAAATGCATATTTGCCAAATAAAAAGTATGCAAGATTAAAAAATCTACTGGGAAGTATTATTACATTTTTTATGTATAAATATGGAATAGTTTGATTGATAGCTTAGACAAATGAGAATATGCATCCAAAATGTATAAATAGTTTGGAGTAACGATGAATCAAAATAACATTTTGATTTATTAATCTATTTAACTATTCGTTTGCATTGTTAAATCAATGAATCGTGATTTGCCTAGTAGCTTGGGAATTTACATATTAAATTCACCATTAGTTTGGTCACTGCGTTTTGAACATCGAAATAATCCGATCTGTAATTTTGATCGAATAATTACTCAATTAATTAATCAAGAGTCACGTGTTGAACTGAGCAATATCCCGAAACGTTGCCTGAAACAATAAATTGAAGTATAACCTTTACATGCGCATAAAAGCTATATTTGAAATTAATCATATTAACGTAAATGCAAATTATATTAAATTATCGACGATGTTTAATGAAAGTTGATTTTACATTAATCAAAGATCACAGCAGTTAAAAATAAAAAATCATATTAGAAAGATATAAATTTAACATGTGTGCGTGCGTGCGTGCGTGTATGTGTATATGTGTGTAACACTTCTCTATAATTTTCTCGATACTTTTTTTCTTTTATTAGTCAATAAGTAGAATTCAAGAAAAATTTGACAAATTATTAATTAAGTTGATAAAAGCAGCGTTCTTAAATACTTTGACTTAAGCCTGAGATTAAACTGAAGGCGTTACTTAAGAATTTAACCGCAATTGCCACGTCTCTTGTCAAAACTTCATAAGATGAAACTTCTGGAACTAGTAGGAAGAAACTCTGAAAGGTTGGAGAGAAGAGATTTGCGCGGATGTCGGCGCGTAGGCGCATGTAGTACCTTAAACGTATTCGCAACTCGTTGCTTCCTATCGTTGCGTCGCTCCAGCACGCTCCGTATCATGTCGAGAAAACGCAATCTAACGAAACAGCTAGGTCAGTCTACTTCTGCTAATATTTAACATGGGCGCGTCGAGGAGCCCGATCTCATCGTCCATTAACTTAATTTGATCACACGTATATATATATGCAGATAGTGTATGTATGCAAACACGTATATTTCAGAAGCGTAACGTGAGATAATCATTCAGTATTATTATACAGTAATGCTGCATGGTTTCTATCAGCTCGTTTTATCTAACAAAGACTATTATGCTCTGAGAAGTATACTTTCTTAATAATTATTATTGATGAGATACCTTTAATGACATGCTCTTAAATGTACTGTAAGCAGATATTTAAGTCTATAAATGACTTGCTTGTGTGTGTTTAGTTAATTAACTGTCCAATTATGATAATGATTAAATTATTAAATTATTAAATTGAAACAAAAATTTTTTTAATTATCTAATTTATCATATATACATTCAGAGTACATATTGTATTTATTATATAATATTTTATACTTCTCTAAATTTTATTTGTTTAAGAAGTAGACGTTGGCAAAATTAGCGCGTATTCTCAACCCAGCATTAAAATCTTAATTCTTTGATCCTAAATTAAATGAGGCTCCTGATACCGTAAAATAACCAGAAAGAAATTGGATTAACAATAATGCTAGGAAAAGCTCACGCTTGCGGTACGTCGAGACATAATTAACGAATTCTCATAACAGCAACGACGCAGTCGCAGGGACAATATCTAATCAAGAGAAGTCTACATAATTAAGCATTAACTCCGATAAAAACAAACTGGCTTTGCGTTATTAAAAATGCTGAGTCCCGCTTTCGTTGTGGACACGCCCGATGGACGTGTCGAATTTTTTCATTCGTCCCACACTCATTAAATATATCTTCAAAAAATGATTTCCGGTTGTAATGGGAAGAGCATATTTTAAGAAATTACATCAATCCGAAATTGCGATGATAGCATTAACATTCCTTTTTCGATGTATTTCGAGAAATCATAGTACTCTGCGAGCGTCTTTCTTTGATATTTTTTATCATAGAAAAAAATGAATTCCTAATTCACGTATATTTTTATTCTTGAATGCTATTTACTTTCATTTAAATATAAAATGTTCTCTTCAATTATAAATATTTACTGGCATCAATAATAAATGGATTATATAAAGTATACTTTATTCTTAAAATTGTATTCTTGTTTCTTAAAAATCATTATATTCTAACAAACTCAATCGCATTATTTACAAATTATTTATTCTTGGATTAAAAATTAAATTTGAAAATCCGCCGACAGGTGGCAACAGTGTGTATAAGGACCCCTCAGTAATATCAAGATGTCGGAAGTGCATGGGTGTAGTAAATTGACGGTGGTTTTGTGAGTGAACTGTTACATCGTGGAACATACGTCTAAATGTGGTTCAATCTTTAAGAATGGATGAAATATAAAGTTTGTCCTAATGTTTCTGTCAGTTACGTTGCAAATGGGGATGTGCGAACAGCCGGCCGACTCTATCACGTGATGAAGAGGCGCCTATACATGCGGGCGGATTTCCATGGCGAATTCGCGAATCTGCTATCCACATTTAAATGGGTGAGATGAGCAATGAATCCGTCGCGGCGGATCCGCCTATATATGCAGCCGTTCTCTATCATTGTAGCTGGGTTGATGTTCTGTTTGCATCCTTATTTGCAATACGGCTAACGGAAGTTAGTAGAATAGTCTCAGCATTTCACTTGCCTTTGAGCTACATTAGTAGAAGATATAATCCAAATTTGATTCAATTTTTCCTTGAAAGCTTGTACCCCATGCATATTAAGAGGCATGCTCTATAAATGTAGCACTTCATTTACAAAGCTATCGTCACTTACTACAGCATTGATTTCTGTTATCTTAATGTTACTAAAAAGCATACTGGGGGTTTGACATAAGTTGACAAAAGGTATTATTGAAAAAAAAATAATGCTAATATAAGCATATTTAATGTTGAACGAGTGAACTTTATTCTTTTATTGAAATAAAATTTGTTTTGATCTAAGAATAAAATTGATTTTATTTTACGAATAATTTATTCGTAAAATCGAAAATTGTTTATTCTTGGCGCTATTCTAAGCATAAAATATTCTTAAAATATTCTTATGCATTTCTTTAAAAATTTATTTTTTGTGTGATGAAGTTTAAATTAAGATCTTTTTCTACGATATTGATTGTTTTACAAATTTTGAATCTACACAAAAAAGTGATCTTACAGCGAATCTAGTTACAGCGAAAATTATTTAAGTACGAAGAATAGTTAAAATAGATAAATTTCTAGCAAATATACTGCGATATTGCAATATTTTGAAGATGCAATATTTTAAAGATCCAATATGTTAAAGATATCTTGAAGTTGTCTTTTATACGCTGATTTTAAACATTTTGCTTATTAGGTAACTAAAAAAAAAATATTGCGAAAATTGTAAAACGGTGAAAGACTTTCGACTCAATTTTTTATTAAGAATAGTGTTATATTAATAGGCGTTATTTAAATACACCCTGTACATGTATATATTACATATTATTATATATGTTCCGTATATGAAAACCAAAAAATCAATAGTTTACGAGATATTTTATATTGACACGAAATATGAAATATCTTGTAAGCGCTATTTTTGATAATCTTATTACTTTTATGCACAGAACAAAGAGGTGAATTAATTAGTTTAAAAAAAATACATAATATTATTTTTCAAAAAAATTATGTAATTTGCAATATGCAACTACATATCTTTTATGAAAAGTAAGTATGCATTGCATCAATTGATTAATCTCATTAATCTCAATATTCTGTGCATAAAAGTATTAAAGCACAGTTATCAAAAAATGAATATTTTATGAAATATTTAATATTTTATGTAAAAATGTTATAATATAATGTATGGTGTATATGATTGATTTTTCAGTTTCTTCGCGGAAGATCCTGTATAATATATAATTAATATGTATTATGTATACAATCTCAAATATAGATATTTCGTATCTTAATTAGAAGTCTTATTACTTTAAAAGTTTTAAGGTACTTATAATTATCAAAATAGTATAGTGAATATTTTACGCGACATTTTATGTTTTATATCAAAATGTGTCAGAATATAAAATATCTTATAAAAAAGAACTATTGATTTTTTAATAAATTTAGTTTAATACTGTTATATACAGAGTAATTAGAGGAATTATATAATGTAAAAAACTCATATCAATTTTTTTAAAGTAATGAATTTTAGAAATTGATTCTTTCTAAAATTAATTTTACTATTCGTCCCCCTTCAAACCATACAACTTTTAATAAACTATTTATCAAAATTATAAAATGTGAACACATAAAAAGTAAAAAAAAAATGCCTATTCCAATCGAAGTTGGATCTTAAGTGTTTTAAATAATTTTATATGAATTTATGTAGGGGAAGTCCGGGCAAAGGTTGGCTGTGTTAAGGTTTGGGAAAAAAATTGATACAATTATATATTAAATATAAGCATATTCGAACTACTTATAACAGTCAAAGCTAGATCTTCTTAATGCCTAAATAATTCACTGTAGTTATTCAAACTGCGCGCCGAAATTTTTCCGGACATTTCAAAAGCAATTAAATTACTGCAATTATATCACAAGTTAAATTAAATTGACAAGCAAATTCTCAATCTTTGATCCGATATCATGTTATATCATATAATATTATTGCAATAGTTTAATTGCATTTAAAAAAGTCCGGAAAAATTTTGTCGCGCAGTTTGAATAACTACAAAAATATGCTATACATGTACATATATACGATATGGATAATTCACTGTGAATTATTTAGGTATTGAGAAGATCTAACTTTAACCGTTATAGACTTGAATATGTTTATACTTAGTATTTAATTTCATGTCGGTCTCAATAAAAATCTTATTATTGTTGATACGGTTAAAATTAAGATCAGAAATCTTTTTTATTCTCAATTCTATTAATGGAATCAAATTGAAATAAAATTAAATTAAATTTAAAAACTTGAACATTTAAATGTACTTTTAGTTAAAATGTGAAAAAAGAGAAATCATCTGCTTTGCTCGACTCCCATGAGTCACTCGAGCAATAAGGGTGGAATTAAAAAAATCAAAGTCAGTGTCAGCAATCCTCACAAAAGTAGCTACCAAATCCTCTATATAGTGTAGCCTTTATATATAGCGTAGTGAGCCCTATATATAGTGAGCCCATTTGGTGCACTGACTGCACTGGATCCAGTCTTTGGCCGGTATTCTTCAAAACATATATCATATTGCGTTGTGGAAAAAAAACAAAAGTGAGATGTAAACAATCATGTGCTTTTTATTCACTCGAAAAATTGTCTGTCCCTCCGTCTTCCCAGTATTTTCAATGCAATCACATATTGGATAAAGAGGATGGGCCATTCACTTTGCCCTCTTCCACTTTACTCAAAGAATCTACTTGGCGTGAATTTGGAAAAATTAGAATAAGTTTAAGCAACATGTGAAGAATTTTCGAATACACATTTAAAGAGTCAGAGAATTCTTATAAAAAAATATTTACACTGGTTAAGAAACAGTTAGATACTGCTAATAATTACGCGCGTACCTTAATGAAAATCACAAAAAAACACACAATTTATTTTTCTATCAAACACAAACAAGTGCAATCATATGTTGCTTCGCACTTTCGTTACGTCGCTAGTTGGTCATTCCTTCAACAGTTACAGACTCATAGCAGTATCTCAGATAGAGGTATAAGCGACAATAAAAAATATTCACTTTGCCCAGAGCGTTCGCTTTGCCCGGACTTCCCCTATCACATTTGTAGTTTCTTGAATTGCATATCAAATTGGGTTTTCGAACTTAGAAACGCAACTGAACGAACTACTACAGTAATCATAAATTAAATTTAAAAGCAATTTAATAAATTGATGTTCCAATTGGCTTCATTTTAAGAAGATTTTAATGTCTTGAAAATCTATAAATAAATTTATTGCAAAAATTATTATCTTGGCCGGGAATCAGACCTGGGTCTCTAACATTCCGTTGCATTTCTAAGTCCAAAAAACTAATTCGGCGCGCAATTTAAGAGATATACATGTAATATATAAATTTACATGAAATTATTTAAAACACTTGATCCAGCTTCGATTAGTATAGATATTCTTTCTTAGTAATTGTGTATTTATACAACTTCTCTCTGAAACATTTTTTTGTAAAAGGAAGATATAGGAAAAAAATATTTAGATGAGAACATTAAACTTCCCCTGTATATAATTAGCAAAAATGTCCAATATTATTTCCATATAATAATTATTTCCATATAATAATTATTCATATTGTTTAACAGCATAGATTTTTATGACATGTTGGTGTATGATGTTATATTAAAAATATTTCAAAACAATATTTATAATATATAGTTGGATATATTTAGCAGCCCTTTCGAAAGTTAGTAATTTTTTACTCAAAGACTAATTAATTGATAGTATTATTCTCTTACTTCAGAAGTGACACTACAAAAAATATAATTTTTAATTATTATTATAAATAAATTAGATGAATATCACTCTATCTGCGATCATCAAAAAACCTAAACTGATCTAATTTGACAATCCGTTCGTCAAATAATATTCAGTGTCAGTCTTGAAGTCTTCAAAGAGATTACAATATCCTCTATAAGGATCGTAAACTCCTTTAGCTTTTGTAAATAAAAAGGAGAATCTTTTACAGACAATATTTAGAATTAAGATAGTTTTGATGATCGTAGTTAAAAGAAGAAATTGTTTTAAATTTAGCCATTTTAGCTCAAGGTAAATATAAACTTTTGGTGATGTTTTGAATTATGTCACTTTTAATGAATTATTTCAAATTTGCTATAATTTTAGAGAATAATTTTAGAGAATATCAAAATCATCATAACTTAAAAAGGGTAGTTTTTTAATTACTGTGAAATAAAAATTATAAAAATGATACTTGATCATGTTTCTATATACATCATTTTTCTTAACTCCATGCAGCTTAATACTGTGGCAGTTTCTTTTTTGGTGAAGATAGTTAGTGTTACCTCATCCATGGATCGCAACACGTAACTATACATAAGAATTGATGCGGTTTTTGCGATGATTTAGTAGTATTATATTGCTAATATTTGCTGATGATGGCTCAAATGGAATTGAAACGTACATCTTTTTCTTTTTTTTAATTGTGATTATACTCGATACAGTTTGATAATTATTGTTTAATATCGTTTAATTAATAATATTTTCATTTTATTTGCGCATTGTTTATCGCGCCGACTCCTAATGCCCTTTATTGTTTGAATTTCAAGAATCCTTTTATATTCATTATAACATTCATATGCTTTTTTATTATTCAAATAGTCGATAATTTTCTATTAAGTTCAAAAATAATTTTTCTACTTTTTTTTATTTAATTTTTAAAAAAATTTAATTTTTATACTTATTTAAAAATGAGGGAACGATACATGTAATGCTATAATCGAAGCTCACTGATCCAACTAAACATTAATAATGTATATTTAACGTATTTTTGTATTATTTTTTTATTTTTATTGATTTAAATTTCTGTATAGACATAAACAAAAGTTACACAAAAAAAATTAATACAATATTTGATTTTCAAGAAAACCAGTTCTTATAATAATTTCTTTTATTTTGAATCTTTTTACTGTGCGTAGATCGTACGTTTCTGAATAACATAAAAATTGCATCAATCTTTACTAGAAAATATAATGAAAAATTCAAATTGCTAATTCTTTTGCTAGTTACTGTATACAAATATTTATTATCTGTTAAACGAATATTACACGCTGCAAATTTTTCACATTTTGTTATCAAAATCATATTAAACATCTTCTTATCACTTTTTTTTAATAAAAGAAAATAAGTTCTTTAGAAATAAATAGCAGATAATTTCTTTGTTTTTAGCAAATTGTAAGAAAGAACAATAGAATATTTTAAATAAATATGAGACAAAGAATACATTCTTTAAACAAATGCAAAAAATATATTATATTAGGTGTTGGAATTAATTCGTAGCGTTTTTTAATGAAAGAATGTTATTTATTTCACATGAGCATTAAAAAATACATTAATGAAAGTACTTCCCATCACTTGTAAAACGCTACGAATTAATTCCAACACCTAATATTATTAAAATTTTAACTTTTGGTCAAAATGTTATTTTCTAAAAAAGATTTTGACCATGATTAATGACACAGAATAAAAAGGAAAATAACCATACGAGGTAAAAATCTGCTTCCTCGTGTTCACGACCATTTCTTTCTACTCCATTTTCTAGTTTTTGTCCAGTTCCTTTCTTTCTTTCTAAAACCTAATTCTCCACTTTCAATTGCTTATCTCTAAAGTAATTGATGTACCAAAATTGAAACGAACCCTTCCCTTTGAATTATCCTCGAATATCTAAAATTGAAAGAGAAAACGCATAGTGTATAATAGAAAATAGATGTATGAGAAGTACATATTGAATCCGAGCGATGTAATCTTGAACAGTTACATAATAAATTTTATCGTGAAAATACGAAGGCGAATGAAGTGCCTAGGGGTTAAGCACCCCTTCCTCCATTCTGTAAATTCTATTCTCGAGAAAACCATGTTAAAAGGTAGAAACGAGTGCAAGGGAAAGGAAGGTGAGGCACGATGGCGGAGAAGTGTCGATGGTGCGAGACTAGTAGAAAAGGTCGAGTGTATCCTAATGGGATAGAGACAGCAAGGGTGCTAAGAACCAGAAAGGTACATGAAGCATCGAATATATTCTCGAATAATTGAATCAGTCAAATTTGCGCAACGAAATCGTTACAGTAATATGGAAAATTATGAGACATTGGCAATTATTCTCGCTAATTTCTTTTGATTTTAAATAGAGAATATTTTGGCTCATAATCGATTTCGATCTGAACATTTTCGGAGAAATATTATTTTTGTGCAAATTTCTCTTTTAATCAAATTTCTTTGAATTCTAATACAAAAATATATAAAAGTCATCAATATCTTGTTTTAATGTATGAAATGATTTAAATTAGTAAATAGACGAACAATAAGAAGCACATATACATAAATTGTAAGATTTTTAAATTGTTATTTTTATATATAGTTGGAAAATTTATGTTAAATTAGCATATTTTACGTGTCTTGAAGGTCCACCCAAATTTTTATATTAATTTAACATAAGATAAATATGTAAGAAATAACATAAATATTATATAAAACATTAACACAAAAATTTAACACTGATACAATTTAAGCAAATTGGGAAAGTATTTTTCAGTAAAGTTAATATTTATAATATATTACATTAACACATTTCGATAAAATTAATATTTTAAAATTAATATTTATTACATGTTAACACAATATTATAAAATTAATATTATAAAATTAATATTTATTACATGTTAACACATTTTATTCATTTATTTTAAAATAGTCGTAGTAAAATGCGTTTTATGTTAATTGTTCACTTATTCATGTCATTTTAACGCGAAGAAATGTTAAATTTCAATTTAATACAAAATGTTCAATTAATACAAACACATTACGTTAAATTCTAAATTTTTTGCAGTGAAATCTTATTTCAAAAAAGTGAAAATATAATCACTTTTCACTTTTTGAAAAAGAATGACGTTTTTTACTCTTTTTAGAGTAAATTTTCATTTCAAAGAAGTGAAATCTCACTCCCAAAAAAAAATTGGATTTCACTCTTTTGAAGTGAAAATTCATTCTAAAAAGAGTAAATTATAACTCTTTTTCAAGACGTTAAATATTTTTATTTTTTTCCAAAGGTGGTTATATTTTCATTCTCTTGAAATGAAATTGCACTGCAAGAAATTTAGAGTATAAATTAATACTGTGAATGTGTTAAAAATTCTACACAAAAATTTTAATAAAGACTTTAACATAAACATAATATGCATAAATAATAGTATATAATCAATAATTTATTGCTGATAATGGTTTGAAGTAAACCGAAACGTCCAAAAAATTTGTATCAACACTCATGATATAATATATTATGTGAATATTATATGAATTTTATATGAATAAAAATTATATTTTGCGCACCAATTTCCGCGCTGTATTAACGTTTTCATTGCCTGTATACTTTATTATTATTAGTTTTAATTTTGAGAGCCCTATTATTTAAATTTTGTCTAAATTTTTATTATTTGTCACCATCACACGTTACAATTATTTGTGCGGTACTAAAAAAGAATCGCGCAGAATACCGTTAAATCTCACGATATTTTACCTCTCACGCCCAGAGGAATTCTCGTTTTCTCTCGTCTTGTTTACCTACAGAAATAACGGGTTGCTTCGATGACCTTATCTTTCAATTATCGAGTCCCATCATTGATTTCCACTTTCGCGACAAAGTAAACCTAATCCTGGCGCACCCGCATATCGCGTCTTCTACAAAAGAATACACGCTTCGACACTATCGTCATATATGACGAAGAGAAAGTGAGAAACAAATTCATTCTCATATGAAATTAAACTTTGGCAAATCCCTGGTCTACCGGATGCCAACTGTCTTATCCGGTGAATGTTGATCCTCTCGAGCTTTTTCGTTTCTCTCATGAATTAATTTCGCAGTGGTGGATAAAATGGGAAAGAACTTATAGTTATACATATAAACTAAATTATTCTTATTTTTATATATTAAAATTTTCAACAAATTACTAAATTAGTATTATTATTTAATATTATTTTATACTTTACAAGTTACAATATTTAATAATCTTTCATTATTAATTATTTATAAATATTTTAGACGCATCGTATATTAAAGATTTTAATTGACTGATGAATTAAGACTATACAAGGAGCAGCGTAATTCATGCTATAAACAAAAAAAATGATTATTCTCTTTTCATATGTTAGAATAAGAGTGACTAACCCATGATATGTGAAAACATTCTTAGTGGTGTGCTTAAAGAAGTACGTCATCAGAGAAAAATTACAAAAACCAAAAATGACAGCAAAATAACAATTCTACTTAACTAAATCTATTTTTTTACACTTGCGCTCTCTGGCTATTGCATTTATTTTCGTGCTGAAGGCATTAGACAGGTATTTCATTGCTGTATTTTTGTCACATAACAAAGATTTTGAATATATTCATTGAATATATTCATTGAATTTTTCAGAAATTTTATTCGATAATCAATCAAAAAATAAAGTTAAAATAATGCTTTAAACGTGAAAACGAATAAAATACATGTAATCTATTAAAATTTCGATCTACTTTGATTTATCATCATTTAAAACGAATATAAAATAGAATATAGCAAAAGAAATAAACATTATTAAACAGAAGAAGCTTTTTGCTTTCAATGCGAGAGAAGAATAAATAAGGTTACCATGTTTTCTTTATTTTTTGAAAAATCAATTCAGCACGCAGTTTGGCATGATTTGATATGTGTACATAAATTCACACCGAATTATTTAAGCACTAAAGATCAAACTTTGATTATTGTGGGCTTTATTTAATCTATTGATTGTGTATTCGGTTCTATAATAAGTTTCTTATTGCGTTTATTTTGCTTAATTTTGTAATAGAATGGCATACATTAGAAAATTCGTACCTTTATAATACACTCCAAACAAAAAGATTGACCATAGGCTCCCTGTCTTGTAGAGGAAACATTGGAACAATATTCCTAATGGGCTTTGAATATAATGCATAAAAAAATATTAAGCCTATTTTTTTCTGCTTATCTCAAAATTTAGGAATTGAAACAATTCTTTAAAAACAGTGGATTTTTTTTATTTTCGACTAAGAGTATACGGATATCGAAAATATCGGATACTCGAATCTCAAGTCGGATTGGATAATGATCGAGTAAGACCAAATAAGTCCCCAAATATTTGATTTGACCTGTGATAAAATTCTTGATTTAGAATCCGAAATTATTTGAGATCCAAAACTCTATTCGGGACCCGATATTCGATTCGGGGCAAGATTTTTCTGATCAATCTTAAATTTTTAAGTTTGGAAGCGTTTTCATACATGTAATCAAATGCATGACACGTATGAAATTTTAAAAGGAGAACATTAAAAAAGTCTGACTTTTGCTGCGGAACTTTAATAAACCACAAAAAATTGTTGTTTGCAATGGGATCCATATGAAATAATAATTTGAAAAAATAATTTTATATTTCAGAAATGTGAGAAAAGTAAATTTTTTGTTACATCATGTCTCCTTTTGTCACCTAAATTGAATTTTCCTATACCATGCTAGAACTAATCATGAATTAGATGTATTGCAAAAATTTTTCGTGATAATTCGTACTTAAAGGTTTAAGAATCACTCATCATGAATCTGTCATTAAGAAAGGCCTTAATATACAGTAGGGTTTTATACGTAGAGTTATAATAATCGAATTTTTATCAAAATGAATTTAAGCATATTCTTTAAAACATGCTGACTACGAAACCATTAATTAAATTGAAAAATCAATGATAGCGAATTCAAAATGATTCAAAATATTTGTATCACGTACAAACTTCTAGAAGTCTTTGTATTCGGTTAAAGTCACATATTTATTACAATATTTTATGCAAGAAAAATAAACGCTCTATCTTTTGGTGTCTTCTATTGTTTATTGCTAAAATATATTAAGAAAAAATTCAAATTTTACAAAGTTTTGAAAAAAATGGATACCAGACAGTTAGTGTAAGTTTAATTATTTACTTTAGCCGATGGTCCACTTGATTGGTCACTCTCACAATTAATTAAATCCAGAGATAATGGTGAACACATGGTGACTCACTGTTGCCTCTGGACTTGGACTATCTCCACTGGACTTTTAATTTTTTATTGTTTTTTTATATTAAAAAAAAATTTTTTGCATTTTATGTACATGTATCTTTTATTCTTGAAATCTCTCAATTTATAATATATCTATTAATAAGCTTTTCATAAAAAAAAATATATTAATATATTTGCAATACATTCGATTCATGATAAGTTCTAGCGTATATAAAAATTCGACTTATAAAAGGAGACATGACATAATATAAAAAAAAATCTACTTTTCTCATATTTCTAGAATATAAAACTATTTTTACTATTTCATGTGGATCCCAAACAATAACTTTTTGTGGTTCTCTAAGATTCCACAGGGAGGTCAAATCTTTTTTAATATCTTCCTTTCTGATCGGTCAGAAAAATCTTGTCCCGAATCGAATTTTAACCCAATCGGGGTTCAAATAGTTTCGGGTTCCAAATCAAGAATTTTATCCCAAAATTTGGGTATCTAAACATTCGGGATCGACCCGACCCGACCCGATATTTTCAGATACTCACACATCCCCATTTTCGACATTTTCAAAAAATGTAAACAGACCGTACTATTCATTTTTTCATATATTTTATAGTTTCGAAGGTATTTCCTAGATGAAAAAAAATCTATTGTTTTTGAGGGATTGTGTCACCTCTTGAGATAAGCAAATATAAAAATATATAAATTTAACATTTTGTTTAGATTTTACAACATATCTAAAGCCTATTAAAATCGGAATAGTTCTGACAGTTCTTCTATTAAAAAATGAAAAATGCATTTTCATGATTATATTACTTGAAGATTGGATCTTACGTGCATCGAACAATGCAATTCTTCCGTCCATAGATGTTAGCCAGTGAGAAGATGTCTCCCAATTTGCTTTGTCCATTGCTTCCATTGCCTTAAAAATTTTCGCTCTCATGTTAGTGTGGCACTTTCGATACGCAAAGCCGACTGCGGCTATTAGAAAGCCAAATCTCTCGTTTCGAAAGTACAGAAATAAAGTATTGGCCTATATATACTAACTTTCGCATTGGTTCACGGAATAAAGCTGCGCTCGTAACGGCAGCAATTCGCCGAATGACGATCACCTATGTTTAATGGAAGTATTTCGCAGAGCGTTTGAAACTTGAACGATAATCGAGCCCGATTTCGATTCTGCAGCCAAATCGAATGGTTAATTGGACTGAAATAGACCGTTGCGCCACGCGCACTGAATTTAGCGTGCAATTTTTTTCGGCAATGCTTAGATTTTTATTAAACGACATCGTTACGTAAAATCATATATAAAAGAAGATATGAATGCATAATAGCGAATAGATAATTCATGCGATTCGAGACCATAGTAATCAAGAAAAGCACATGAAAAAGTTTTGTTAAAGTATTTAAAGTATTTAAACATTTATCTATACTTTAGCTTAAAAAAATTGACTAAATAATTAACTTTGCTCTTGTTTAATTTACGTTGTTTAAAATTTTCAAAATACAGTTTACACTTATAACGAGACAAGTATATATATTCAGACGTTGTAAGTCGAAAAGTCTTCTATTTTGTAATTTTCACGATGGTTAATAAGATGGTTAATTACTAAAAATCGCCAAATATTAGTTTTCAATAATTTTTTTTACTGAAGTACTATTAACTTTACAGAAAAACATCAAAAGATAAAAATTTTTTATTTTCTTCTCATAGAGCTCTACGAATTTTTCAAAATTTTTCATCAACTTTTTAATAATGCATTTTCTTATTGGCAATTATTTTTATCAACATAAGAAAATATGGTTATTAAAAAATTCTGAAAAAATTCTCAGTAAATGAAGAAAATTAACAATTTTTGTCTTTTGCTGTTTTCTGTAAAATTAATAGTACTTCGATAAAAAATTATTGAAAAGCAATATTCGGTGATTTTTAGTAATTAATGTCTTGTTATTGCAAAAATTGCAAAATGGTAGAGACTTTTCAACTCTGTTTAGTCCGTTCTATATGTGCACGAAATATTTAGCGATCATTCTGGGACACCCTGTATAATTACGTTTCAAGTCCGATAATAAACAGCGCATAGTTCATATGATTAAAAGATTTATTTAGTATTTGGAATTTACATATAAAAATATTATTTATTATTAGACTTATAAGAATTTTAATAAGAAGTACTCGACTGTATTAGTTCTTTTCTTATTTATTTGAATTATATACAAGGTGCGTCCCAAAATTTTCCGAACTTTTGAAATAAAACAACAACGGTTTACTTTTTTTTTCAAATTCAAATTGTTTATTCAAAGTAGTCCCCGTCGGACTCAATACAACGTTTGGAACACGATCTAAAAGCATTTCAAATGAGTGTTTTATGTCGTTCAAAGGCACGTCCTTCAGAATAGTGGTACAAGCCCTTTGGATGTCTTCTACGTCCACATACCGCTTTCCTTTCATGGACAAATGCATTTTGCCGAATAGGTAGAAGTCACAAGGTGCCATATCAGGCGAATACGGGGAATGGTTGATTGTTAAAATGTGATTTTTAGTCAAAAAATCAGTGACAAGTGTCGAACAGTGAGATGGCGCATTATCGTGTAACAAGCGCCAACTTCCTCCTTCGCGATATTCTGGCCGAATACGACGAATGCGGTGCACCAAACGCTTCAAAACGCTTACATAGAATACAGCATTAACTGTTTGGCCTGCTGGAACGAATTCTTTGTGCACAATACCCTTGGAATCATAAAAACAAATGAGCATTGTCTTCACTTTTGACTTCTCTAAACG
>NW_011627780.1:893894-916159 GCF_000204515.1 Acromyrmex echinatior
ATCAAAACCAGCGGATATTCACACACTTGACTACGCCGAATTATAATGACTAAAAAAATAATTAATTTATATATAGTTATTATTATGTTATGATTTTTATAGGACTACGTATTTCAAAAAATTTGTATATGTTTTAACTATAATAGAATTCAAAGATTAATTAGGATAATGACCCGATCGATGTCGAAACGTCTGTTTATATTGTTCGTATAAGATATTTATTTTATAGAAACAATAATTAGAAATTCAGAACAAGGTTAATGAGAGTCTAACACTGATATAAGAGCGAAGAGTTAGGAGATAATACTCAAGTGTTGACGGTTATCTTCATTTATCATATTTATTATATTGAACGTTTCGACTCATTTTGGAGTCATCTTCAGCGAAAAAGTAGAATAATATACCTCGTTGAAAGTAAGTCACTCGTAGATTGACAGAAATACAGTAATCAATACGTTCAACGGAAAACAAAGAAGTTCACAAACAATGATACACAATTTTATAAGATATAGATTAAAACAAATCGTTCCTCGAATATCGTGTCAGTTCATCTTGACCTGTCGTTTGAAATTGAACATTACAAAGTGATACATTTATTTTATAGACATATATATAAATTTTAATTATATTTCGTAGCCCATTTATATATTCTTTAAATTTTATTTTTGATTATATTATCCAAACATTTGATTATTTTGTTCTAATAAAATATTTCATGTATATATATATTAGGGGTACAAATAAGTTCGTGCAGTTTTGAAAGAGATGGCGTAACTACTGTTTCATTCCACCGTTCCGTATTTCTAAGTATGCGTTGGATAGCTGTCATTAGTAGGTATTAAGTTCAGTATGTGTCATTTGTTCGAATTGTAAACAACAATATTTTTACTTCGTCAAATATGTCGAACTTTGTACCAAATAAAGTGTTTTTACGGGGAGTTTTACTGCATTACTTCAATATGAAGAAAAGTGCTGCCGAAAGTCATCGTATTTTAGTGGAAGTTTATGGTGACCATGCTCTATCTGAGCGAACGTGTCAGAAGTGGTTTGCACGGTTTAAAAGTGATGACTTTGACTTGGAAGTCTAAGAGCGTGCCGGATGTCCAAGAAAGTTTGAAGACGCAGAATTAGAGGCATTACTCGATGAAGATCCATGTCAAACGCAAGAAGAGCTTGCATTATCATTGGAAGTGACTCTGATTACATTGTAACCGGTTTTTCACAATAAAGCCCCAAATTTCGAGAAAAAACCGCACGAACTTATTTGTACCCCTAATATATATATATATATATATATATACACACACACACACACACACACACACAGTATGTTTGGAAAATAATAATAAATTTTTCGCATAGAGATAGAATGGACTAAACTGAGAAGAAAAGTTCTCTACTATTTTGCAATTTTCGCAATAGTTAACAAGATATTAATGGCTAAAAATTGCTGAAAATTGATTTTCAATAATTTTTTTTACTTAAATATTATCAACTTTACAGAAAAATTATGAAAATTGTTTATTTTCTTCTCATAGAACTCTATGAATTTTTTCAGAATTTTTATCAACTTTTACCACATTTTTTTATTTTTATCATGAAACTTTGTTACTTTTGAATGTTACTTTTAAAAATATTTAGTAGGTATTACCAAATGGTAACAGTTTGGTAATATCTTATTAAATATTAAATATTTGTAAATATTATTTTTGATTATTTAACCAAACATTTGATTTATTTCACCATACATTTAGTATTACCAGATGCAAATCCCTACTAAAAAAACGCAGTGATTGCTAATTATGGTAATAAAACACACTATACTACTAGCATTACCATTGTTAGTATTGTTTTCCTATGTATTGCCACCTATTGCACATAATATTGTTAATGTATTGCTATATACTGCTGTATATTGCTAGCGTATTGCTAACCACACAGCATATGGATGTTTTTCGACGTCCATAGGACGTTCGATATCCAGATGATGTATTAAAAATGGCCCGATAACGTTTGCAGGATGTCTTTTGGTACAATGTACCACTTTTTGTGCCTCCAGTGGATGTTGTTACGATGTCTGAATAGGATGTAAAATGGATTTTTTATGAACGTTGTTTAGACAATAAAAAATGATAATGGAGTAAATATCGAATCAACGTCGATTCCATTATCATTCTTTGGATATTGCACACTGCGCGATTACGAATTTACTTTTATTTGTTTAATAAAAAATGATATTTACCAGTAAAAATAATGTTAATGTTCTCAAATAATGCTTAATATAAAAATAGCATTGAAACAAAAATATTAATTTACGATGTTTACGTAGAATAACATTTTTTACTAAACAAGTTTCGAATCGCACATATAGTTAAAAAAATTACACAGATATTTTTTTCACAAGCAACACACTAAGAAACTCATTCAGTTGAATCAATTAATTTCTTGTTTGGATATAGGCAAACAAATCCTTGGTTGATTTAACTAAATAGGTTTCTCAGTGCAACTTTTATTATTATAATTGCTTAAATTAAGAAATTGTGTTATAAGAAAATGTAATTGTATTAATTGATTATTATTTAGTATTAATATAATGACCATACTTACGTAATTTTTTAAATAAGATTAATTAATAAGATAGGAAACAAAACCGTTTATATTAAATAACATTTCAGAAATAATAATTACGTGCTGATCTGAAATTAATTCATTTATTTGAAAATATATATACTAGTTCAACATCTCAACACTCAGACCGTAGTGGCGCTTCGTATTTAAAAGTAATGTTATTTAACATAAACGGTCTTGTTTCCTATCTTATTGTTTATACACGCGCGCTGAAAAAATACAAACTCTTTATACATATTGCGAGGAATTATTGCTAAGATCTCGGTAGTCTAAAGGCTCAGGACGCTCGCACGGAATGCAAGAGATCCGGGTTCGACTCCCGGCCGAGGCAATATGTTTCGCAATAAGTTTATTACAGTTTTTTAATTTGAGAAATTTGGAGGGATTATTAATATTTCAGATTGATTGCGTTGAAAGCCGACAATCATATCGGCACGTAATTATTATTTCTGAAATTAATTCATTTATTTGAAAATATATATACTAGTTTAACATCTCAACATTCAGACCGTAGTGACGCTTCGTATTTAAAAGTAAGATTAATTAATTATTTGAATTAATTTTATATACTTATTTTATTGTTATTATGATTGTACGTCAACATATCACTATATTGACGATTCAATAATGACAATAATAGTAATAATAGTAACAATAATAATAATGATGATAATAATGATGATATTACTTATACTCTTATATGGACATGTATGTATAGTGAACATTCCTGGGATATACAACAGATATCCTTTCGATGTCTTTAGGATATCTTCAAAATGTCTTATTTAATGTAAAAAAAACATTAAAACTCGAATTTCAAATATATGTTCATAATGTATATCAGAAATATATTAAATATACGTAATATTGAATTTTGTGATCCCGAATATGTCTTTCGAATGTCTTATAAACATCTTACCGCAGCTACGCCAAAAGCAAAACGTTCGGACGTCCTATGGACGTTTAAGACATCAGGACGTAACCAAAATTTTTGAAGACATACAGCGGATGTCCAAAAGACGTCTATGTATTGTATGATTAACGTGTTGCTAGTACTGCTTGCCTGTTTTATTGCCGCAATATATTTCTAAAAAAATGTATACTGATTGCCGTAGTGGTTAACCTTCCTCACTACTCTTTTTTTCAGTGTACAATAAGAAATAATGCTTATAATAAACAACCATGCATCTATTCGAAAACTCCCGTGTCTAATAAATCAAATAATGGGTTGAACTTCCGAAAATGATTCATGTCCAATTGTTATAAATTGTGGCAGAAATACTTTAAATGACATCAAATGAATGGCTTTAAATGGATTTTTACCAGCGCAAAGATTTAATATCATAATGTTTACAAAAAGTTATGTATCGCTGGAATGAAGTTTCGTGAATGTTGTCTCCGTGCCTAGGGACACACGACTTTCCACGCGAAATAACTTTTATCCCATTCCCCTCTGCTAAGACCGGAGCGCGCAACTTTTCACGCGAAATGACTTTTATCTCATTTTCCCTCGCCCTGCTAAGAGAAACATAATATAGTGTTTACACTTTATATTTAACAAAGAAAGATTCTGTATCAATTTTATGACACGAAACAGACTGATATTTATAGTCGATTCTTGCGTTTAAGACTGTATTACGTACAATCTTAAAATGTCATGAATCAATATAAGGACTGTATTAGCATCTTAAGACATTATTTAAAATAGTTTTAAAATAAAAACGGATTAATATCGCCCCATATTTAGCATTACACAGTTGGCAGCCTTTCCCAGGTAGCAAACACAAGTCACTTTGATGTCAAATTCTAGTTAGTACGTTGGACGAATGACGTTAAGTGATCAAAAATTGACCAATCGATGTTTCCGTCACGTCATTATGACATCATATTTTGGTTCTGCTTAATTTTCAGTTAGCAAATACATAATTTTTATTTTATGCTTTGATTTTTCATTGATTTATACCGATTTATGTAAATCAAAATATCAATTGTAATAATAGTTTCTGCCAATCATTCATAATTTTAATTAACATAAGATATTTAATTAACATAAGATATTTAATTACATAAGGCATTCAAAGCTTTGCTGACAGTTTATTCTTCAAATATTGATAATATTAGAAATTATATGGAAACAAAATAATACGCTAGTATTTATTAACTTAGTTAAAAAATGATAATGACAAAGATATTGTCCTCAATCTCGAGAGATCGTTCGTTTCATGATGGAAAGAATATGTGGCGGCTTAAAACATCACTAATCGAGTCCCCGGTGCCGCGCTTGCTGCTGACTGAGCGCTCGCTCGGCGCAAGTTTCGACCGCCGCCGAGAAGATCACGCGGCATAGCAGCAACTCGCGCGCATGAATGATTCACCATTCATAGAAGTAGGGCTCTGCGGGAGGTCTTCAGCATCTTCTCACACTAGAGTTAGAGTGAGCTCGATAAAACCTCTACTCTAGTATTAGACATATCTTGGTGAAATGAGTCATATTCTGGTGATCAAGGTGCAAATACGAGCATATAAAAAGGGCACTTATACAACGACTATCTATATCTCAAGAGCAACAAATACGCCAATTGCTAGAACACGAAGAGATAGGCGATTGAAGATCGTCGCAATTCTTGCGGTATTTACAAGTTCTAGCCAGCTCGGCCATCCTGGAATAACTTTTAAGAACTCTGTGGAACAGATTATCATCACAGTTGCAAGCCATTTTGGCCACCAAATCCGCGGACAACCTAGAGGAGGTGGCAGGACATGCCATGGAGCAGCAAATTAAAGAGCTGACTGAACAGGTAGCCAGTCTAAAGGTCGTCTCTCGCGAATATCAGTACCGAACAGAAAGCGCGACCATTCTCAGAGTTGCACCAGGAAGAAGCAAGAAAAAGAGGGCCTCTATTTCTATCATCGACGCTTTAAAGAAAAAAACCAAGAAATGCACGCAGCCATAAGCATTTAAAAAGGAAGCGGAAAACTAGCGAGCACCCGTTGATAGCGGCGAACGGTTCCAGCCCGAGATTCTGCCACTTATTCGTCACGGACCGCATAAACGCGGTACCTCATCTGACATCAGCGACACCGGATCTGACATCAGTGTTTACCCACGAACACTAGTTCAAGGGCAACAACCGCTTAGTTCAAATATACTCTTCGCCGCAAATGATCTATCATACAGGGACATACGGGGATCTCGCCTTGCGACCTAACCTAGGGCTACGCCGTGCTTTTCCTGGCATTTTGTGATAGCAGACGTGACCACACGATCCGATTTCCTCGCATATTTTCATCTCCTACCGGACATGAGGCAAGGGCAACTGGTGGATACGAAAACTTAAGGCCAACGGGACTGCAAACAGACAAGAGCTCCCATCCGTAAAATCTATGATAGGAAGGTCTTTATCACCATTTATTGGCGCGATTCCCCAGGATTACTCAAACCTTGGGGAGGCACCAACAGCAACGGCCGCATTCAACCATGCATTACATTAAAACTACAACTGGTCTACCAGAGGCGTGCAGACCGCGCAGACTAACGTCGAACAAATTAGCATCTGGAGACCATGCGGAGATTACAAAAAACTCAATGCTAGAACGGTACCCCTTCCCGCACATAGAGAATTTTACGCACTCTCTTTATGGGAAGATCGTTTTCTCTACTCTGAATTTGATACGAACGTACAACAAAATTCCAGTACATCCGGAAGACATCCCTAAAACTGCAATCATCACATCATTCGGACTTTTTGAGTTCTGATACATGCCGTTTGATTTGCGAAATGCAGCGCAAACTTTCTAGAGATTTATTAATGAGGTTTTACACGGCTTAAATTTTTACTACGCATATATTGACGATATCTTAATCGCTTCCAGCACGGAGAAAGAACATTCAAAACTGGAAGAAATATTTACCCGATTCGATGCATACGCCATACAGCTAAACCCGGCCAAATGTATTTTCCAGGCTACACAAGTAAAATTCTTAGGATACTTGATGTCAGGAGAAGGGACCCGTCCATTGTCTGAAAAAGTGCAAGTACAAGATTTCAAGAAACCTGAAACCATTAAACAATTAAGACAATTTTTGGAGACAATAAACTTCGACAGAAAATTTGTACCTAGAGCAGCAAAGGATCAAGCAATGTTATATTTGTTTGAGATCGTTAATTCGGGAAAAGCAAGAATTCTTTCAGTCGACCAACAGTAATTGTCATTGAACGCACGCATAAGTGAGCTCGTGATTTCATCTCGAGCATGATCTTAATCCTTGTTAAAATCATCGATTTGGCATTCTTTGTTCTTTTAAACCAAGTCGGTACACGCAAACAAGCTCCGGCAACGAACAATCGAAAGTTCTAGAACAATTCAATTCGCGCACGCGAGCGCCGCGCTCCGACGAATACGTCACGCGCTGTCACCAATCCCACGTACGGATTTTCTATCGCGCATGACTGTTACATTGAACGTCGTTAGAAAAGAATCCAAAGCGCCAATCAATTTTGTACAACTAATGCCACGTAATAATTACGATTGTGGCAAAATTTTATTGGATTTTTCCCAAGAAGAAAGCCCAGGCCGAAAGCAATAAATGCTTCGATCTCGCCGTCCTCTTTCTTAGAGTTTTAGACTTCTTAGAGTTCTTAGAGTCATAGTCTCGCTACTATATCGCTTCGTAAAACCGCCGTGCTAACCGCTTAGTGAAACCGCTATAAAACGAATCTTTTCGAGAAGTGCCGAGAAAATCGCCGAGATTTTCCATCACCGCGATTCCAAATACAATTTGGAAAAGGTGACCGAATTTTAATATTCTGTTAATGTAATATTTAATTAATTATATTTTCTGAATTTGTAACTGTGCGTATTAAAGAAAATTCTTTTGTTAAATTACAAAGAAACGGAGTTCTCTTTACTATCGTGTATCATATCAACCTTGTGCCGTTTTCTCACTCGAATCTTTCCGCGCGGTGCATTCCCGCACAATATTCTACGAGGATCGAAAATGAAAGGAAAAACTCCCCGTAGAATGGACGTCACAACTAAAACAAGTTTTTCAAAATTGTAAAAACAGTCTTGCAAAAGCTACACTCTTGGCATACCCGAGAATTGAAGCCACAATTATGCTGACCACCGACGCTTCGGACACAGTACTCGGAGCAATGGTACAGCAGGAAATGACAACCGCTGGCATTCATGAACAAGAAATTGAATAAGGCGCAAACAAAATACAACCCTTACAATCGAGAGCTCTTGGCAATTTACACAGCGGTCAAACATTTTCGACATTTATTGGAAGGGCGGAAATTCACAACCATACAGACCACAAACTGATATACTTGCTTTCAGCAAGACTTACTGCATAGCTCTCCAAGACAAGCCCGTCTAAACTTCATCGGATAATTCTCTACAGATATCCGATATATGACCGGAAAGGACAACGTTGTCGCAAATACTCTCGGGTGGAAGCCATACAAAAGGCATCGAACTTCGAAGGGTTGGCAAAATCACAACGAGCGGACATAGAATTAAAGCAAATCTTAGACGGCAGCATCCAGTCGTCTCTAAAATTAAAGGAAATTAAAATACCTGATTCAACGATGACACCATATTGCGATACAACGACAGCGTCACACATCTTACGTGACAAAGTCATTCAGCAAGTTTTCCAAGCCCTACATGGTTTATCACATCCAGGAAAAGCCTCTGCAAAATCACTAAAAGCCACTACAAAATTAATAAAACAAAAATACGTATGACCAAACATACAATGTGACTGTCGTGTGTGGGCACAAGCCTGTCTACAATGCCAGAAAGCCAAGATATTCAGATGGTTACACCAACGGGAAATTTTTTAGAACCAACGAGACGATTCCAATACATTCATGTGGATATCGTAGGATCTATGCCAACTTTCCTGGGATACAAATATTGCCTTATAATAATCGATCGATTTTCGAAGTGGCCAGAAGCAATATCCATCTCAGACATCACAGCAGAAACGGTAGCAAAAGAATTATTCACAAACTGGATAGTAAGATTCGGAACGCCAGCACAGATAACTACCGATCAAGGACGATAGTTCGAATCCGAGCTTTTCAAAAAACTGGCAAAGTTCACAGGTTCAGCGCACCTTCACACCACAGCATATCACCCAGCAGCAAATGGGATGATAGAAAGATTCCATCGACAATTAAAAGCAGTCATTAAAAGTCACCAAACGAAAAAATGGACAGAAATATCATTAGTAGTACTGATGGGCATCAGAGCCGCATGGAATGAAAATTTACAAGCTACACTGAAATGGTATATGGGGAAGTAATCCGATTACAGACAATTCCTCAACGAAACCAACAACGAAACTGACAATTCAGACGATTTTACAAAACGTCTGAGAAGGATAATAAAGGACTTATAACCAAAACTCAGAAAACATGGAGAGAAAGCTACTTTTATATATAAAGATTTAACCACAATACAAGTCTTCGCGAGGCACAACGCTCCAACGGAATTCTTACAATCACCATACGATAGACTTCACCAAGTTCTCAGCAAGCGAGAAAACATTCAAGATACGAATTAATGGACGATCCGTCAACGTGTCATTAGATAGACTACTAAAGCTAGCCTACACGTTGGAACAAGAAAAACCGCAGCAAACCAAAATACCACAAACCCCGGAGCAGCCAACGGAGCAAAGGACAAGAAGCGGACGAGTATCACGTCCTCCAGTTTGTTGTGAAGGACTTTGAAACAACCAAAGGGGTCATGTGGCGGCTTAAAACACCACTAATCGAGTCGCCGGGGCGCGCACGTGATTCGCGCCGCCCCTGAGTCGCTCGTTCGGTGCCACGCTTGACGCTGACTGAGCGCCCGTCCAGCGCAAGTCCGATCGCCGCGAGAGAGCCATGCAGCATAGCAGCAACCCTCGCGCAAGAATGATTCATCATTCATAGAAGTAGGGCTCTGCGGAAGGTCTTCAGTATCTTCTCATTAGAGTGAACTTGATAAGGGCCTCTACTAGTATTAGACATATCCTGGTGAAGTGAATCCTTTGGGCCTTCATGCTATCTCGCGAAGCGAGCTCGTTACCGGCCCTTCGCGAAACAGAGCGATCCCCATTCGGGCCTCTGCGGTATTTACTTCCCGGCAACGAGAGGCTTACACACTGCCACGGAAGCATCGCCGGGACCGCTTCGGTCCCCCTCGCACATCAGAGGGACTACCGACGGAGAAGATGGAAAAGCCGCTCGATCCAGGTATTACTCTCCTCCTGTGGAGGCTTATACTGTGGAGGATAGAGCTCCCGCGAGAGAATACCTCCGTTAGGGATCCGCGACGATGACTCGGCATCAATCAAGCAGACGAACACCTTGTACGCCTGTACAGTCGCTACCGCTGCCTAAGGCATTACGGGAATTGGAAATCGGGCTACCGATAAGCCTTCTGCCAGCGACTCCCATATGACCGAGGACACCGGAACGAAGGAAGAGAAGGATCAACCCGCGCCTAACACGCCAGCTCTTTGGACTCCGACTCCGATTCCGAGGAAGAAACATAATACACTAATACACGCACACACGCGCGCGCGCGCACACACACACACACACACACACACAGAGAATTTTCAGAATTTTTTATCAAATTTTTAGTATTGCATTTCCTTATTTTTACCATCATGAGAAAATATGATATTAAAAAATTCTGAAAAAATTCTGAAAAAATTCTCAGAACTTTATGAGAAGAAAATAAATGATTTTTGTCTCTTGCAGCTTTTCTATACAGTTGATAGTATTTGAGTAAAAAATTATTTAAGATTCAATATTTGGCAATTTTTAGTAATTAATATTTTGTTAACTATTGCGAAAATTGCAAAATGGTAGAGGACTTTTCGATTTAGTTTGATCTATTTTACCTTGCTCATGATGGATGAACGAAATATATTAATATCACCCTGTATATATGTATAGGTATATGTATATATATTAATGGTAATTTTGTGTACACATACGACTATTTGTAATGTGATAAGCATAGTGTGCCTTCCAACAAGCGACACAATGGATTATTACATCCTTGTTGTTTGCCAATGTTAAACAAAGATGACATGATCACTGTGTCGTTTGTTGGAAGGCACACATAATGTGATATGACATGTGTAAACAAAAGGGAAAAAGATAGGTTTGAATTATATATCAACGTGAATCATATATGAAGAAAATTATAAAATAAAAAAATTATCAAGAAATTATAATGTTATTTACCGTCAGATGAAGTCGACTGTCTTGAATATAAATTAGCTGAATTATGTAATTGTAAATATCTAAAATCAACTTTAAAATTTGTGCAACATTTTCGGCCTGAAAACTCGAATTTTTCAAATAGCGGAAAGAGTATGATTTGACAATTTATTTCCTTTTTTACGTGTGTAACTATTGAAAAGATTCTCTCAGCTTCGACGTTTGAGTGAGGAAAACTTAATACAGCTTCGATTAACAATTCTAAATTGGAAACATCTTTTCTTCATTAAAATTTTAAAATTTCAATATTCTTTTCCACATGTCCTCTATTTCTAAAGAAGCTAAATCTTGTTTTTCTAAATCATCAAATACTGTTGGCAGAATTTGCCATTCAAATGCTAATTTTTTAATATTAATATTTCCTACGCGTTACAATCTGAGATAAATCCTTGAATTTATTTCTGCCTCCACCATAAAGTGCAAATTTTGCTTCTAAAAATTATAATTGTTCAAGCAAGCTATCGTTATAGGATAATTGTTTAATAATTCTTTAAACACTGTCTTATAAAAATTTAAACATGTCGAATTTCCAGTGCACATTCTATAGATAGTATTGCCAATAAATTTTCACACTTCGATTCCACATTAATATCAATTAGGTTCTTAATATTTTTATCATGGTCTACATTCAAAGTAGAAATGACTTTCAAAGCCTCGGAAGTAAAAGAATTATGACATATTTGACGTATAAATTGTTGATTTGTATGAAATAATTTGTGAACTAATACTTTGCGTGACTGAAAAAAGGCATTAAAATTATTTTAAAAATTTTGAATGTATTCTAAAAATAACAAATAAGCTTTTATCGAATTATCATTTAACATTGCTAAAATATTATCCGCACTTTGCGATTTACCTTCAACTACAGTCAAAATAAAATAATGTTTTAGGATCTCAGAATTTTCAATGTTATGCTTAGCAAAAGTCTCATAACGCATTTTTCTAATACAAGTTATCATGTGTTGCATAATTTAAGAATTTTTTTACGTACATAAAAAAAATCTTGAAACTCACCTAAAATTGCACATCTCTTTACAGTACCTGAAATATATGTAGCAACGCTTCTAATTAAATTTTCACAGAATTGAGGCAATTTTTCGCAAGTTTTACTAGCTATTATTGCGGAGGAATGACAAATACAATTTAGTAATATTAATCCAGGTGTTTCAGATTTTAAATAAGAATAAAAAAAGAATTATTGCATCCAACCATTACTGACGCATTATCACTCTCCAGCTATAATGTTCTTTAATGGAATTTTTCTTTCTTCCAAAAAAGTTTTAAACGCTCCGAAAATTTTATTTGCAGTACAATTTGAACCATCTAATTCTAATAATGATTTTGTTTTTACTTTTTGATCGAAAAGAGAAAAGTATTGAACAAAAATGCACATGAATTTAGTATCGGTTATACTTTCTACTATTACCGTACTTTCATCAATCAAAATAGAAAATTTGTGATTTTGTAAAACATTAATAATTTTTTCTGTTTCACATTTTGCAATTACTTTCGTTACGATACTAAAACATTTAGTATGGTGAAAGAGATTGTATAATTTCAGGTTTCAAATTTTTTTAAATATATAAATCAAATGTTCTGTAATTTGAAAAGCAATGCTATGCTCAGCAAAAAATGCTGCTAAATATTATTTCTACACTTTTTACTTTAAAATTAGAATTTCTAATGTTATCAAGACTTCGATTATGAACTTTTATTTGTTCTGTATGTGAGACTGACTGTGAATGTTTTACTAGATTTGGTTTACAACATATGATGATTTTTTTCACATATATTACAATAGGCTTTATTTTCATATCTACCTAGCTGCCCCTCTCCCCCCCCCCCCCCTTAACCAAATCTTAATGAAAAAATTATGAAATAATGCGCTATTTATGCGCAAATAAAAAATTTTGTGCTCATTCCGTTTAGCTAAAAAAAAATTTTTGTGGAGGGACTGAGTAGGCAGTCAGTCAGTCCCCCTACCCATTAAAAACAATCGATGTGAAAAATTAAATACACAGGATTTATGCGCTATTTATGCGCTACTACTTCCAAATATTTTCGATTTTTGTGCTGCAACCCTTAAGACACTTCTCTCTTGGAGCGAATAACCATATTCATCCATAAGTTATTTAAAATTGCAAAATTAAATACTGCGACTATGCAAAATAATTCTCTGATTTATGCGCTACTATTTAATAAATATTTAAAAATATTAATGACATATTTGTGATCACGTAAAAATATACAAAAAGATTTATAGTGTAAAATGTTATTACATTAATTAAATGGAGTACACGATATTTTATGCTTAATTATTTACTTATAACTATATTTATTATGTGAAAAAATTTTAACGAATTTTTAGCGGTTTTTATGTAAAATTTGACAATTTTTTAGTGATTTTTTAATATGAAATTGACAGTGAAACATATTTTGTGTTAACAATATTGCACGAAAATAAGGTAAATCTTCTTGGTGATCAAGATCAATATTAAGTCGGAAGTATTGTATTTTAGAGTGAGCTATAAAGGTAATTCATTCTGACGCTATATAACTTTATTTAAACATTTTTGGCATTAAACCTTCTTATCGGTGAAATTCCATTTAAGGGCATTCATTTCTGAAATATTCTGCCAAATTCATAGCAATCAGGCGTAAGTCGTTTTTCGGAAGTTTATCCCAATAATGTTTTCGGGACTTTGTGAGATTCGAATGACTCAGTATTGTTTACTTTACAAATATTAACGCAGAACAAAATATTTTATCTCAATGTAGATTGGGGACCTTAGGGGAAAAAATGTAAGAAATTACAAAATAATGTACCTGTTTTAATATAATAAATATCCAAAGTACACAAATTTAGTTCAAACGTTAGTTCGCAGCATATTGCTGGAATGTCGTGAAGACAGGTACATTTTTTTACAACAGTTGGCATTACTATTATAGTATCAATCATGGAAATATGGTGGAAATATATTAGTTGTACTCGTTTTTTAAACAAATTTTGTATTGTTCTGCGCACAACCAGATACGGCTATTTTAAGCATTTACATCGCGGTAACTTTGGAATAATATATTGCGGAAATCAAATATGTCATATCAAGTAAAAACGTGTATCGTTTTCGAAAAAAAATGATCCAGATATTCACATATTTTTTATTTCCGAAGGGAAGAACGCAATATATCCAGGTAGCAAGGTCGGGTGTCGTCTATTTAACGTCATTAATTAGTTTTATTTATGACGAATCTATACAGTTCCTGAGACGAAGTGAAAATTACAAAAATGAACAAATTTACTAGGTGTTGAAGTTATAAATATTAGATATAGTAAAAAGAAATCCATTATTTTTCCAATAGATGGCTTTAGTAATCTGTATCTTGTCTACGCGTGATTTTAGTAAATTCAATTACTTTTGTAATTTCCAACTCATTTTAAGAACCATAAGCTCCTTGATGTCTAAACATCGTAAAAATGATGCAAATTCTTATATTTCTTATCACTCATACAATGTCATAAACAGACATAAAAAATACATCATTATTTTCATGTTATTAACGGAATAAATGTATGACGCTATTAATTGATCACTAATAATGTTATTAGTACGTCGACAATTGGCCATTTATTCGACGTCATTAAGTATATAAAGACATTATAAATGACGTCATAAATAAATGAATTAATTGGTCAAAAAGACATCATTATTACGTCTTAAATAGGTCACATGTGTCAATAATTTAAAATGATTAACTATTGACGTTAAAATAACGACAGCTTACTACGGGAAATTTATTTTTCAGTAATCTTATAATTCCAAGTAATTTATTAAAGCCCACATATGCCATAGGTTATTGTTAAAAAAATTCGATATTTTTTTCGAAAATACTAGGTAATAAAAAATATCATAAAAAACATCTCCTATTTTCTTTTAGATTCAAATTGTTAACATGAGAAAACTTTTTTTTATTCAACCTATGAAATTTTTTATGGAGTCTTTTTTTAATCATAGAAGAAATCAATTCCAATGGGTACCCGTTGCTCAGAAGAACTCTTATATAATCTTGTTAAAATTCTTGGCATGGAATCTAGAATGAGATAAAAGAACTCTGTCCACCAGTCCCAAGATTACTCCTACTTTTTGACACAATGGATGTTGAGAAAAATAACTTAGATAGCGACCTAAGAAAAAGTGATCATGTCTTTTAATAGTTTAATAAATGATTAATTATACTGAAGAAGATTCAAATCGAAGATCAAAATGAAATTATATTCATGCGTGGACAACTAAATTTAAATTAAACATATCAAAACCAGGTCGGCTCTTACTGGCAATTTCTATTTATTGATTTATTTCGTCAAAGCCTATAATCTCTCAATTTGTTTACTCAAGTTTATGTTTTGGATCGGAATCTCATTGAAACAACTCCATTTCTTAGTTGTTCTGATATTACTTTCTTAGATTTTTTTTCCAAGAATATATCAAGGACATAGTTTTCTCTACCACTACAAACATGAAAATGTCTTACGCAATTGAATTGTGGTCGCTATTGGCACATTAGTCGCAGTGCATTGGCATAAAATAGAGTACCAATAGCTTTCTTATCATTAAAAGTGCTCTTTGAAAGTTTGGTAATATATAGAAGTTTGATAATTTTTCAAAGAAATTTTTTAGTTATATATATATAATACCATATATATATATATATATATATATATATATATATATACATACATATATATATCATTACGCGGAGTATAGATAAATTTGTATTTTAAAACGATGAAAAATAAAAACGTAAATATACATGTTTCTAACTTTTTTATTGTAAAAAGCAACTAAAAAATTTCTTTGAAAAATTATCAAACTTCTATATATTACCAAATTTTCAAAGAGCACTTTTAGTGATAAGAAAGCTATTGGTACTCTATTTATGCCAATGCGCTGCGACTAATAATAATGTGCCAATAGCGACCACAATTCAATTGTGTAAGACATTTTCATGTTTGTATAGTGGTAGAGAAAATTATGTCCTTGATATATTCTTGGAAAAAAAATCCAAGGAAGTAATATCAGAACAACTAAGAAATGGAGTTGTTTCAATGAGATCCCGATCCAAAACACAAACTTGAATAAACAAATTGAGAGATTATAGACTTTGACGAAATAAATCAATAAATAGAAATTGCCAGTAAGAGCCGACCTGGTTTTGATATGTTTAATTTTATTTAAATTTAATTGTCCACTCATGAATATAATTTAAATCGCGCTTTGTATTGACTTTACTATTTCCTCGTTCCCACTTTCCGCGTCGTCGAATAGACGCACGCCTTCAGATCTGTTGACTCCAGAAATTTAAGCGCTCGTAGGTAATTGGGACAAACGATTTATTCGCGTCGCAGGTCCACTGCGACGAAATCTCAAATTATCTCAGCGCCAGTTGATAGTACGAAAATCTCTCATTAGGCACACGTCTTTCTCCTTTTTACACTTGCTCGCCATCGCATCTTCCCAGCATCTTCGTAGCGCATCCCACTTCGCTCGCGCCTTCCAGTTTGCTTCACTCTTCTCGTTCAGGATAAGGGATGAATAATGCACTCCCCAACCTCTGAGCAAACCTCCATGCAACCTGAATGACAAATCAGTTTGCCGTCCGAGCCAGGTCACGAATCGACGTTAGTTCTCGCCCCAGCTTCCAACACTATCGTCTTTTCCTCAAAGAGCCAGAATTTTTGCGGGACATTTCTCGCTCTCGCATGAATCCCAATGGCACGCCAACATTCGTCAACGTTCGTAATGTATCCGGGTTACCACCGATACTGCGAAATTCTTTTAGCTCCACAACCGAAACAGAAAAATTTCCTATCGTAAACAATAAATCGATATAAGTGCAATGTAACTTCTAGAACAAAATTTCTGCAGTAAAATTTTTATATTCAGCATCAAACGATAATTTATTAATACTTGCTGAAAACTGATGGAACTAAACACAAAAGAATCTATAATTTCTTTCTCTTTCTCTCTCTCTCTCTCTCTCTCTCTCTCTCTCTCTCTCTCTCTCTCACACACACACACACACACACACACACGTACGCGCGCGCGTACACATATACATAGGCAAATCAATAAATACCTGTGTTTGAAGACAGGCGACGTTGCTGATGCAAGTTAGCATTACCATCATATACTATCATCTTTCAAACGACGCCATACAAAATTTCAGAGTGATTCATTCAATATTTTGCATGATAACTTGAGACTGAAAAAGCTGTCGGCCCGATTGCTCATAATGCACCGGCTCCTCCGCAGTCGTCACAGCCAAATTGGTCGAATTGCGCTACGAATTGCTGCCGTACTCTCCGGATTTAGCCTCCTGTAACTTCTTCTTGTTTCCAAACTTGAAAAAATGGCTTCGGTAGAAAGAAATTCACGAATAAGAAGATCATCGCCGAAACAGAGGCCTATTTTGCAGGGTTCGACAAATCGTATTTTTCTGAAGGGTTAAAAAAATGGCAGAAGCGTTGGGAAAAGTGTATCCTCCTAAAAGGGGATTACGTTGAAAAATAAAAAAAATTTTTGTGAAAAGCATACGTCTTCACTGACACGGGTACTTATTGATTTGTCCTCGTATATATAAAAGCAACTCCTATGTGAAACAATTTTTTTAATTCACGTAAGGATAATAATTTTGATTTATCAATTTCGATTTTGCTTAAAATATTACATTTTTAATTGCCACTATCATCTTCTTCTTTCTTTTATCAATGACAAGTTACAAAATAAAAAAACAGAAACGAACATATTTTTAACGATTCTTTAAAGCAAGATTGTTTGTTTCTGACAATGTGTTAGGAAATAATAACGACAAGCACGGCTAAAATCTATTATATGGAAGACGTGTTTCATTAATCGAGCGTGGATTTCTGTTGCAGAAGGTTGGTTGCGACCTTCGAGTTGGTAGTAACAAGAACACAGATGCGTGTGGCGTGTGCGGAGGGAATGGATCAAGCTGCCAATCGCGGTACTCCTGGAGTTTGGAATCGATATCCGCCTGTTCCAAGTCCTGCGGTGGAGGTTAGTAATTATTGAATTAATTTAGTCATATTTCCCTACGCAAACAATTACACGAACAAAGTAGCTCAATGTTATGAGAAAATTTATCGATCGTCAAAGCATTATCGTCTTCTGTCCACATTTATTTGGATTATATTACGTAAAAATACTTATAATTCTCATAACGCCAATTCGGAGAAGATAATATTTTGTATACTGAGAGAAATGTATTTGATATTTATTACTATAATTGGTAAAATAATTATAGTTAGGAAATTAATCTCTTTTATTGCTGTTATTTATTTAATATTATCAATATTATATATTTAGTTCTACCAAAAAATATGTAGTTAATAAAAAGTGATTATAAGTTATAATTAAATTATAGTAATTACAATAATTTCTTTATTTCAATACTTTTGAGATTTTGCCTATATTATATGCAGTGTTTTAAACGTATATAACGTAACTGTTTAAAAAACTGGCGTGTCGTTGAGTAAGAAGTTAACGAGTGAAATTCACGAGCATCGCGGCATTATTTGCATGAACGTTCGCCATTAAATTGGAAGGCTAATTTGCCGGTCACGTTTTTGCACTAATAGGTTTCAAGATAGGGATGGCGGTGTGCAAATCGGCCGACGAGAGCGGCAGACCTTCGGTGAAGTCCTTAATGCCGTGCAACACGCACCCCTGCACAACAAAGTGAGTATGTTCAGACAGACTGAACTATCTACAGTAGAACTGCATGCACGTTCTACGTCAAGGGATGTCAGGCCACTCGCGTATACAACTGAGAAGTAGATATTATAGAACTTCATCCCGCGAATTGTACGCGCGATTTCGCCCATCAAATAATAAAATATCCACTCCAAGAATATATAAAATGTTACTTTCACCCTATCTCGCATTAGTCGAATAAATCGGATTTCTTATACGAGCGAGCTTATATCTCAAAATTTTCAAGGAAGTGAACGCAAGAAGCGAACGGAAAATTAGGGACTAGGTACGAGCGATTTTTATTCTTACAACAATATTTCTCTTCTGTCTCGCGAAAAGGTTGCGAGGCAACAATTTAAAGCCAGTTCTCGCGATGGGAATCGTCCAACAAACGACGAAATACTCCAGCGTCGACGGGACTCGAACAAAAACTCGCGCAAACTATTCTCTCTGGATCCAACGGATACGCCAAGAAGTCGAATAGTGTTGAAAGTTTACCGTTCAGTATATGGAATCTTTTCTTTGTGTTTGAATTCACAGCTCGATGTTCACGGGGCAATTGGCGATCCTTGCCGATTGTCTTCGTTATTGTTCCGTGAATGATCAAGGATTGCTTTTGGTTGGGACTAAAAGTAAAGCTCGTATCGGACTAACATTGAAGATTAAAATTATCGATTAACCGTCAAGAATCCGAAGACTGTCAAATTGTGATTGCGATTGATAGTACATTGCAATTGTTATTACATGGTGTTTAATTTAAAAAATGTCGAATAAAATAATAACATGTGTAAATATAAGGAAAAGAAATATGAAAAAGGAACCATTGCTCTCTTACTTTTAATAATTTCTGAGAAGTATATAGAAATAATCATCATATAGAAGAAGTGCTTACCTTTTAAAGAAGAGTGGAATAACACTTCATAAAAAATATTTCAACAATGAACTTTAACCTAGTTGATATCAACTAAAAGTAGCATAATATCCATATTATAATGTTTGCTCAATAATGTAACTGTTATGTCACATCATGTGTTATATTATATGATATTGTTGAGTACAAAATTAATAGATGTTACATTATTTTAGTAGATGTTGACTGAGACTATGCAGTCTCAATACAATCTTAATTTTCAACATGTAATCTGATACAGGCTTAATAGAGAATGTTATTTTCTTTTAATGTTTATGGACCGACGTTCCTATTTGAGGTCACCCCTTTTATTTTATAAATTACTCGCTCAATTTTTATAAAATTGGGCTATGGAATAATCTAATGCTTTATTTGAATCTGAAATCAAAAATGAAAAATTCGAAATAGTAGATTTAATATGGCGAACAGAATTTTAAAAAAATTTGGTTATCATAAAATTCGATTTTAGAGAGTTTTTAATTAATTAGTAATATTAAATTTTCAGTTTTGCTTTATTTGAAGCTCATCAATATTACATAAACAATTAGTAAGTTATACTTATTTCCAAACTAACTTTTAAACTATGCAGATTATGAATACTATAAGAGTAGATCCTTTTTCATTTTTTTGAAATTCAATAGGGAATGAAATTTTTAGGAATTTAAATTCATAGATATCAAAAACCTAAAACCGAGTTTCATAATGTAATCAGATTTTTCTAAATTCGAATTTTAGAATTCTGAGATCAAAATTTAATTCATCCTGAAAAACCTAAAAAACAAGGCCTTTTATAGTTATTTTGTTAGAAAACTCCAATCTTTTTATAATGTTAACATTGCAATGATTATATTGCAAAATTTTCACAACAAGAAATAAGTGACTAGAAATCATACTATAATAAGCGGCAGACTTGCGTTATCTTTTTGAAATTTAATATTTTTTGGAATTTGAATTCAAAGATATCAAAAATCTAAAACCGAGTTTCATAATATAATCAGATTTTTTTAAATTTGAATTTTAGAATTTTGAGATCAAAATTTAATTCAACCTGAAACAACAAGAAATGAGTGACTAGAAATCGTACTGTAATAAGCGGCAGACTCACGTTATAAAATTGCATTTGAGAGACGTATTACCTCATTTCGTTGAGCGGACAGTTTTCGCGATGTAATACATCTCACTCAATCTATCTCACGTCATTCGATTAATCGATTGGCGAAAACGTAAGAAAATTGTCGGAATACGCGTGTCTGCGACAGTATTGCTAATCAGTATCGGTTCGTATCATTTAACGTATCGTTTATCAAGCATCAGAAATGGCGATATCGCGGATTTGCGATTACGAATCGTTGATAAATTAGCAGCTATATCGATCGCTCAACGAATCGGTCAGTAGCTAATTGGAGCGGCCGCGAGTTTAGTTTGAATTCAGTTCGACTAAACGACTCACCTTTCCCTCCCGAGAGAGAAACAGGACTCCGACTGCCGCATCGTGAAAAGCCGCAACCGCACTTTGAGGTAGCAATCCGGAAGTTATGATTTAATCGCACATTATGACTTATCCCTTAGTTATTCACCACTATAGCTTAAGCGATCTCTACATCCGGAAGTCATGAATGGTTATCAAAATTGAACTATCTAACCTAGTTTGCATTTAATTGGAAAATGGCGCCACAGATTTCGTATACCAAAAAAATGTATGAGTATTACACAAAAATGTATTATGGTATTTTTAATAATCACGTAATATAATTAATTTACTTATGATTAAAACTTTTACGTAAATAGAAATAAAGTAACGATAATAGTAATTAGTGACATCGTTACCATTACCCCAAAAATTTAACTGCGTTACCATGAATGTTATTCAGAAGAAAATGTAACGTCGTTACTCAAACGTTATCAAAAAAAAGTAATTTGTAACGGTAATGACGTTACAAGTAACACGTTACTTGCCAATCCTGATGACAGTGATATAAAATTTAGTATATTTCTTATATTATCTTATATTATTCTACCTTACTCAATGCATACATCTCTCTTTATGTAACATATTGCAACGTTATTGTAAAAATTATTTGCTTTGATGCAGTCAACAGTTCAATATTATTTTACGAATCACGTAAATAATTGTAGCTGTGAAGTTAATTAAATATATATTAACTTTAATAATGATAATACAAGAGCAATCAGCCATACGTACACAAATACAATATATTTAAGGGAATCCTAAGGGAATCCTAAAGCCGTCTGTATTACCAACATAAATCGTAATTTTTGCTTTTTAATAATTACTTTTCTCCTCTTTTACAGATTTGAAAATCTTTTTCCAAAATTAAAGTACACGCATTAATATATGTCTGTGAGATGAAGTTTATGCTGAGAATGACAATTTTTTCTTAAGATTCCAATTTCGAAATTTTTTGTCGTTCTCAGCACAAACTCTACCTCACAAACACGTATTAATATGTATACTTTAATCCTGGAAAAGGCTTTTTGAATCTGTAAAAGAGGGAAAAAGTAATTATTATACAAAAATTAGATTTTAGTCGGTAATACAAACAAAGCTTCCATATATACAATATAATATAATAATATAATAATAATTCACAATTTAAGCATGCAAGATCCAGCTTTGACCGTTATAACTTCAATTCTTTG
>NW_011627780.1:916528-929330 GCF_000204515.1 Acromyrmex echinatior
TGGCCATATTCGACGGAAAGATGTTTTTTTTTCAATCATGGGAAACGTCGTTACTCGATCTAACATCTCTTTCCCATGATTGAAAAAAAAAACATCTTTCCGTCGAATATGGCCAACCCTGATTATATATATTTATATATACGTAGTCATTTTAACTGCGCCAATTTGTTTTGTTGGACTTAGAAACGCAACTGAACTACTGTAGTAGTATTACAAATTAAATTGACAAGCAATTTAATAATTTGATGCTCAGGCATCCTATTAAAGAGATGTTAATGTTCTGAAAATCTGTAAATAAGGAGTGATCGCAAAAATCGCCCGTTTTTGGGCCCTCAATTTTGGAACTGAACTGTGCCAAATTTTTTATATTGAGACATTAATTACAAAGAAGTTTGAAGATAAGGTGACAATTATTATCAGAGCTGGCAGGCGTGGAATCAAAATCCATTATCGAATTATCATAAGTTCTATCTGCAAAGGAATTTTAAGAAGGTTGATCCAGCCGGGTGTAAATCAATTGCCCATATCGTTAATTGGCTAATTTATAATAATATAATATTATTGATAAAGCAGTTAAAAATTACTAGGAACTGATCGATGTGAGCAGTATGTGCAATTGAACTGTGTGCAAATGCGCCGCTTCCGATCCAACTGATAAAGACAAGATTGCAATTGATTCAACCGATGAAGGCAAGATGAACTGAACATCACTTATTCTGGTGATTTTTTAAATCAATTCATTTTGAATGTAAAAGAAAATAGATTTTCGCAGACGTAATACGTGATCTCCCCTCCCCTCTTCCTCCAGCTATGATAATAATTGTTATCTCAACCCCTCTAAAACTTCTTTGTAATTAATATCTCATTGTAGGGTATCATTTGGCATACAATTCAGTCCAAAAATTGAGGAAATCAGCCTAAAAAACGGGTGAAAAAAACACCTTTTTACGGTCATTCTTTATTACGAAAAATATTACCTCGAAAAATATAACATCTCTTTAATAGGAATCGAAGATTAAATTGCTTGTCAATTTAATTTGTGATATTACTACAATAGTTCAGTTGCGTTTTTAAGTCTGAAAAAACCAATTCGTTGTGCGGTTCAAATGAGTACACATAAGTGGTATCTATATACACATAAATGGATTTCACATGAAAATTCACATGGAAATTATTTAAGCATCTAACGTTCGTATTCATAGTCAGACTTTATATTTAAGATCCCTTCCTTAAATTTATCGTTAGATTCTCAGTAGCTAATAAAATAATTTGTAGAGCATCTGAAGATGAATTTAAGAAAATCTTAAATATAAGGTCTGACTATGAATACAGGCATAAAATTCAGCTTCGACTATTTAATTCTTATTCTTTACTACTTAGACTTTAATTCTTACTTGTGTATTCACATTGTACGGTCATAATAAATTATTTATTATTGTCAATAATATTATACATGTTTGACGTAGAAATTTCTGATATATTTTTTAATTGTTTTACAATAAGATGCTACCTGTTGATGTAAGTGTTAGTAATCATCAATTTAGCGCCTTCTTGACTTCTAACTTCTCAATCCGGATGCGATGGCGCGACACACTAAGGAGGTAGTGCTCCCAACCTAATTTTTATGTTATGCTTACTGTTCATCTTCCACTCTCAGATGTAATGCTGACTTGTGCGTCACGCAGTTTTTTTGTGTACCTATCGATACTCTTTACTAAAAATACAAATAAGCATTCGATTGAATGCTTACTTTTGCTCGATCTATCTTAATAGTAAAATGACACAATTACATCTTACTCCTGAATATAAAGATGTTTTATTTTGAATAAGTATTTAATTATTTTTAATTGCTTTTTGGAAAAACCAAGAAAATATTTGCAATCTACAATATTTATTCTATGATAAAGAAAAGCTCAAATGATTATAATTAAAGACTGATTATTATAAACAATTCACAAAGATTGTCAAGGGGATAAAGACTGTTTAGTTAGAATTAAATAATTATTTTCTGCTATTGTTATTGAGAAAAGCTGCTTTTATATTTATTTACTACCTAAAGATTATTTATTTTAAGGAAAAATTAGTTTTTATTATTGGAATAACAATATCTTTTATTGTTGAGAAAATAACTATTGACAGAATTTTTTATTTTTATAGATTATATATTATATTTTATTTAGTTCAGATGTTAGGGCATCCCAAGTCTCGTGGAATCTTATCCATCAGATTGAATAATGCCATTTTGGAAGGTTTTTATTTTCTCGATAAATTATTAGTTTTATTCATTACTGTTTAGTTACAGAAATGTATTTTGTAAGAATTTTTAAAAATTTTTAAAAAATAAAATCTTTCAAAGTGACATTTTACTCAATTTGAATAAGATGCACGAGACTTAGGATGCCGTAACATTTGAACTAAATAAAATATAATATATAATCTGTAAAAATAAAAAATTCCATCAAATGTAAATTACCACTTTGGAAGGTCTTTTTTTATTGCGATTGAAAATTCTTACAACGTATGTTTCTGTAATAAACTACTGGTAATAAATAAAACTAATCAAACTTTTTATTAATACCAAATTCTATTTTCTTTTATGTATCGACAATGATCAAAAAAATATTTCGATTTGAAGTTCATTTTCCCCCGACTTATTTTACACTTTTTTAGTGAAATTATACAACTATAATTATTATTATAAATATAATTATTATTACATTATAAGTTATTATTACATTATAATTATTAATTATAAAAACAGAACTCCTAATCATAATTATTTTATAATGCAATTATAGTCACAAGTACCAAACACTTTCTTTTAATGTGCTTTATAATAAGTTTTAAAGACAAGTATTATAGTGTATGCATGATTTAGTGGGAAAATTCACAAGGTCATGTTGACATATTGGATTTATTACAGATATTGATAATACACGTGTTAGGTGAACAAATTTTACATGATAAAATCCAAAACATCCGTTCGACACGGTAGTCCGATGACGAGACTATAAAGTTGGCCTTCCATTTAAAAAAAAATTAATTTTTTTTTTAGAGGTCTGTATAGCTTTTCGATAATTCCAGGGTTCCTGATAGTTTTAAGAAATAGTTCTGTTTATTAAATGTATGAAAATGCGATTTAAAAATACTAACTTCACGCAGCTCCATTTTTTTAGAGTTCTGGATAGATTTCGAATAGTTCCAGAGTTCTTGATGTATTTTAGAAATAGTTCTATTCGAGAAAGTAAAAAAATTAATACATTAGATTATAATATTAAAATTTTCGATAGAACTCCGCGGGGGCTACTCAATACTCTCAACAGAACTATCAGGACTCTTAAAAAAATTTTTTTGCATCTTAAAATTAAAAAATTGATATCTATAATTGCTCATACTTTTTCAATTTTAATTTTACGGATTTTTATCATTAGAATTTTCGATAGAACTCCACGAAGGCTATCGAAAATCCTAATTACAAAAATCCGGACAAAAATCCGTAAAATTAAAATTGAAGAAGTTACGAGTGATTATAGATGTCGATTTTCTCATTCTAAAGTATAAAAACTTTTTTGAAGAGTCCTGACAGTTCTGTGGAGAGTTCTGGGTAGCCTCCGCGGAATCCTATCAAAAATCTTAAAGAGAAAATTGAATTAAACTAATATTTTTAAAGTTATGCCTATTTTTTGGGTACCTATTTTGGATATACAATTACATTTTTTTATTTTCTCAAACAGAACTGTTCGGTAAGTCAGTGCAAATAACATTAAATAATTTACACTATGTGTTTTCCCAATCAGTAGAATGTTTTTAAAAATGTTTTTAAAAATATTTAAAAAGCATTTTTAAAAACATTTTTAAAAACGTTAAAAATAATGAGTTAAGTCATCTTTTTTTAAAAAAACCTTCATTTTAATATTTGAAAAAATATTTTTTAACGTTTAAAAAACGTTTATTTAATGTTTGAAGAAATATTTCTTTTAACATTGAAAAACGTTTTTAATGTCAAAATTATTTGAACAAAATTAGAAAAAATAACAATATAAAATTTTTTTTTATTTATTTTTTTTATCGACAGTGTCTAAACATTAGACAACTAATTTTATTAATTAATTCTAATTTTTAATTATATTGTATTTTACTTTCTTTTTCACTTACCAGTCGGATTTTGAATCTGGGATCTCAGTTATGAGTTTTGTATCTTATCCGTCACACCATTTATAAGTATCGATGAACACAATTCTTATTGTCTATACATGGTACACTTAACATAATTATATTGTATTAACTTCTCTTCCGTGATTATTTTATTATCCCGAACCATTTTTTATTAACTTGAGCTTTATAAAACATTTTTTTTTATATTTATAATAAACATCAGATAAATATTAAATAAATGTTTTTTTAATCATATTTTAAATGAATAAATAACAAAAAACAAACATTTATTAAACGTCATATAAACTTTTAAAAAAGATTTAATAGATATTAAATAAATGTTTTCTTAAACCATTATTTCAAACAAATAATTAATGTAAAATAAAACATTTACTAAAACATTAAATAAACATGAAATAAATATTTCTTATTATCACATTTTAAATGAATAAATAATAATATAAAATAAATATAAAATAAACATTTTATAAACATTAAACAAACATTTAAAAAATATTTCTTTAAATCTTTATTTCAAATGAATAATTAATGTAAAATAAACATTTAATTAACATTAAATAAACATTTAAAAATGTTTTTTTCGAACTATTACTTCAAATGAATATTTAATGTTAACTAAACATTTAATAAACATTAAATATAAATAATATTTTCAAAAATATTTTTTCAAACCATTATTTCAAATAAAAAATAAATTCAAAATAAACATTAAATAAACGTTCAATAAACGTTAAATTAATGAATTTTGAAAACGAATCGTGAAAAATGTAAAATTAGTGAGAAATAAATGTTTAAAAAACATTTAAAAAACATTGTTTGCTGATTGGGTCCGTGTAATTTATTTTTTACTAGTAAAGTATAGTTTTTACGACTTGGGCTCGCAGCCCGTAAATGTCATGATGTTAACGTTTATTAACAATAACGTACTATGAACGTTCATGTGGTCACGACACATTGTCTAATGTTCTAATGTTCGGTTTATATCGATATTCTGCATTCGCCTAAGAACTGATGCCCTGAGTCTGAGTCGAAGTATGGGGGAACGCTAGAGACTATTGATTCGCGGGTAAAGACGCGTGACGCATTTAAGGCTGCCGCACACAAAATTCCCTAACAATGAGAGTAAGACGTAAATTTAAGCCGATGAACCAATCATATTGAATCATTGGATATTGATTTAGATCTACGTAATCTAACGGAAATGGAAATAATAGTAAATTTATAATCTCGCAATAAGGTGAATTTCAACCGGTTGGAACTCGCCTTATGGATAAGTTTACTGCAATTTCTATTTCCGTTACAGTACATAAATCTGAAGCAGTATCCTAATTGGCTATCCTCATCGGCTTAAGTTCACGTCTTAAGATTACAGAAATTTTGTTTGTGACAGCCCTTAAACCGTAATCACACTACAGACTCCCGACTCTGCCTCGACTACTGACTCGGACTCCCGACTCCCGATCATTCTACCAATCAAGCCTGTTCTTACAATACATTGGATGTTGAACGCATGCGTATTCAGTTGTCGGCTGTTGCATGAAAAAAAACAATCGACCATAATTGGTTAATTTCTTACGGCATAACATATAACATATAACAATCTGCCGACTGATTGTAGACTAGGCCTCACAACAAGGTAGTAGCTGATTCTGACTGCCAACTCGAGAATAGAAATCATTCTATTCGATCGACTTTGAATCGAGAGTCGGGAGTCAGAATCGGGAGCCTGTAGTGTGATTACGGCTTTAGAGGGAAATGTCTTAAGTCATGTCTGGTTCGAACTTACGAAAACGTCTGGAGAACAATGTCTTGACTCATAATCGCTTTCTCGACGTATAGCGTACTAGGCTCCGTGATCAACTGACAGACAAGACCTCAATCCTGATCCCCGAATTATCCCGATCTGGCTTCTTATTAGTAGTCGATGGATCAGAGAGATCGCGGATTGATGGCGACTACAAATACGATAAGCGTGGTACTTTCCGCCAGAATTATAGGCGCCAATGATCCTTTGTATTTGCCGCGCTCGATGTTTGGCGGCTTCGTGACCCAATGAGCTATGTATGTATATGTCTATGCATGCATGCGTGCGTGCGTGCGTGCGTGCGTGCGTGCGTGCGTGCGTACATATGTATATGAGTATATTTTTTATTGTACATACATGTTATGTATTATTCGTAGCATCTATCAGGCAAATCGCCCGACCATTCGTGTATTCGCATTTCGTTGTGCACAACATTGAGTTGATCGCAAATTTGTTGCGACAGCCAATTTGAAGCTTGCATTTTGAAATCAACGCTTCATATTCGCTGTCGTAACAAAACTTGCGATCAGTTTGCAACTAATGTAGAACCGGCTTTACATACTTATCAACAACTGTTTGTAGTCGTAAAGATAGTTACGGAATCACGCCCCAGGAACTCTGGAATTATCGAAAATCTATACAGAACTCTTAAAAAAACTGATTTTTTTTTAAATGGGGAACTTCACAGGGGTGATAATGAGTACATTTAAAAAAAAGGACGCCATAAGAAGAAAATTGAAGAGACTGACAGTAATTAATTTCAAATTTTGAGAATCATTTCTACCGAAAGCTTTTAGACCTAAACTACGCGGCTTTACTATCGGAAATTAAACATATCAAAGATGACTTTGGAGATCACGTGAAAAGAATGTCGGAGTTTGTGAGATCGGCAAGGTCGATGATAATCGATGCTCGATATCCTGCACGTAAACCCAGATCCAAGAGTTTGGGAGTTTACTGTTTCACTTTGTCATTTAACTCAATCGCTTGTACATGGACATTTTTATTACGTCGTGTATGAAAAATACCAAGAGTGACTTTGATAGTTTCATGAAAAATTTTTTACATTGACGGAAAGCACTCCACCCGTGTTACTTGGTAAATCCTCAGCAAATCAATATCTTCTCTCTCCCACTCGAGCTATACGATAGATTAGGACTGAAAACCGTCAAAGGTATTAGTTGAGAGTTTTAATAGAGAAACGTTTTGGGATTTAGATTAAAAATATCGTGACGATATATCAAAAGTAAAGTCATTTCTATCATTTATCCAATCGATAGCGCTCAAGTTTTTGCAACGTTACGCGTCAAAATAAGTTACCGAAATCACATCGGCTTCTAAAAGCCATTCTACAATTACAAAGTGTATTCTCCTTTTATTCAATCATGATTAGTCAATTCTTATAATTACAATCACTTACGATCGCTTACTTAAATCGCCAATAAAAAATTAATTATTGTACATACTTATATATTATACTTTCTTACGAATTTTATTTGAGAACTACTGCAATATTGCTGCGTTACACTCATGACATAAAGAGCAATAAGAATATTATTATTTATATAAACAAAAAAATTGTGATAGTGCTATTGAATTGCTATTTTTCAACATGTTTTGTAGCAGAATTACAGAAAATGTAAGTTAAATAGCCCAAATTGTGATAATTTGTTATGATTAAAATACTATTAGAATTAGATTAGGGTTAACTCCGACAAATATACCGCGCTAGGATTTACGCCGCAGAAGTTAGAAAAAATAGAAGGAGTGGGGGTAATTTTCCAGCAATTACTCTGTTACATACCTTTATGTGATATTAGTAGTGATTTCAGTTTCTTACTATTAATATTAATGAAATTAATGAAATTATTGTGAGTTGAATCGATTTGTCACTGTGTTAAATAACGCCATCATAAATTATAATCTACATAAAATGATTACTGTAGGACATGCAAAAGAGTTAGCGGTTATTTCGTGATACATGAGTGTAGAGAAATAGTAAAGCATGTTGTATAACAAAATACAACTACTTTGCTCTTGTATTCTTTGTTGTCTTGTATTTCCCCTCCTGTTTAGGATATATGGCATTTTTAACAAGCGGAATTTATACCCAAAGCATACAAAGTATGCAGATTGAATTCAGTGCACTAAATATAATACAATAAACATATTACATGAAATATGTATCTCATGTCATAACACTTGTAATACATCTGGAAAGATTGTAATTATTATTTATTACTTCATATACATATTTATCATTTTTATTCCTTAATAAAACTTTATAAACACATTTTATAAGTTATCGTGTCATTATACATACGTCTTATTTATATACATTATTTGTAAATTTTTCATGAGTTATATATACCCTCTCTCTCTTATAAGTAATCATATATTCTACTACTATGGAATATACAACAAAAATACAAGGGTTTTAAAAAGTTCATTTTTTAATACAAAATATAAATATTTTGGATTTCTAATATTTTTTTTCATAATAATAGACAGTACAAAATGTGTACTGATATAATTCGTTTACTTTAAACATATAAATAATATTTAATAAATTAAGTTTTTGATAGGTGCGGCGCATATACCAGAGTTATCCTATTAATAAAGTTAAAGTTGTTGTTTGTAGAAGAATAAATGAATAAATGATGTTGTTATATAACGGAAAACAAACACAATATGTGTATGTTAGACAGCTCACGTCGCATTATATATTATAACGATATTATAATACATATAAGTGGAGATCAGCGAATTGAGACTTGCGCATTCACTCCATACATAGATTTCTGGCGAATATATAATAAGCAGATTGTAATCTACAATGACAGTTTAAACGTCAAGATGTCATACATTATCAGTATAAAGGACGGATAGTATCAAATCTTTCTGGCATCCATAAATCAGGGTTCGACAATTAATTTTATAATTTTCATACTCATTTTTATAAGCAATGATTATGATCTCGTAGCAGGTCGAAATGTCTATATTCATGTTAATAGTTATTATTTATTATTTTTATATGACTTGTAGTTCTATTTTATTTGTATAAATAAATAAAGTTTTACAAAAAAACTTTTATAAAATGCTCTAGTTTCCTAAATCGCACCTAATCTAAATCGCACGTGCATAACATTTCTTACATTTCTTACATTTTTATTCCATTTATTATAAAAATATATATTATGTATAAATATATATATATATATTAGGTGTTGGAATTAATTCGTAGCGTTTTTTAATGAAAGAATGTTATTTATTTCACATGAGCATTAAAAAATACATTAATGAAAGTACTTCCCATCACTTGTAAAACGCTACGAATTAATTCCAACACCTAATATATATACATATATATTGTAAAATGAGAAGTGTTTATTTTATTTCACATATATAAAGAAACTCCTCAAAGTGTTATTTTGTTTATCTGCGAAATATTTAATTTGTTTCACATAGAAACTCCTTAAATTACCTCCTGAGGTTATCATGTGTTTCAGAAATTATAAAGAATACATTTTTAAGTTTTTTAACAGCATAATAAGATACAATTTTTCAGTTATGTAATTTTTAAATTCTTTTTGTATTAGGGTAACTCCGATATATACACCGCACCTATCAAAAACTTAATTTATTCAGTATTATTTACTATATTTATAGTAAACAAATTATATCAGTAGAAACTTTGTACTGTTTACTATAATGAAAAAAATATTAGAAATCTGAAATATTTATTTTTCATATTAAAAAATAAACTTTTTGAAATCCTTGTACTTTTATCGTATATATATCCTATAAGGATGGAATATATAGCTACTCATAAGAGGATGGGGGGGAGGTATGTACGGCTCATGAAAAATTTACAAATAATGCATATAAATAAGACATATGTATAATGACATAATAACTTATAAAATGTGTTTATAAAGTTTTATTAAGGAATAAGAGTGGTAAATATGTATATGAAGTAATAAATAATAATTACAATCTTCCTACAAGTGTTATGACATAAATACATATTTCATACAATGCATTTATTGCATTTAGTGTACTGAATTCAATTTGTGCACTTTGTATACTTTGGACATAAATCCCATTCGCTAAAAATGTCGTTTATCTCAAACAGGTAGGACAAGACAACAAACTAAACAAAGAATACAAAAGCAAAGCACTTATATTTTCTTATTATAGTGACAAATCGATTCAACTCACAATAATTTCATTAACAGTAAGAAATCATAACACAATACTAATATAACATAAATGTAACAAAGTAATTGCGGGAAAATTACCCCCACTCTTTCTATTTTTTCTGACTTCTGCGATGTAAATCCCAGCGTGGCGTATTTTACCCTATAAAGTTTTAAATAAGGAATTTTAATAAACTGTAAATAATTTTAATGGAAATGATTTGAAAACGAGTTTTCTAAGTTATTATTGACAGGTTTGTTAAAAATCCTAATTTAAAACATTATAATTTAATGCAAAAAAGGTATGAAAAAAATTATATAAAAAAGGGAAAAAACTTCAAAATATTCTTCATAATTTCTGAATTACAAGCCTTTATGTGAAAAATTGCACGATTTTGGCAACCTTACTCTAAGTCGAAAGAACTTCCTGCAGGAGGATAAAAGAAACACATAATGCAAACATTACTTGCGAAAAAAGTGAGATTGATTAAAAACTTTTACGGAATAGCTGTCTTCACTTTAGAGTTAAAAACATATATCTTGAAAGAAACTACATATTATATTCTACACACATATTTAAAAATAATTGCAATATAAAACACACTATAAATTTAATAATTTACTTGTAAATGAAATATAAAATAATAAAAAAGTATACTTTTCTAAATATAAGGCAACTAGGCCCAATGTAGGTCCCCTAAGCTTCGAGAACTTTTTAATTTTTTCCTGAGGTCAAAATTAAAAATTAACACATTACACATTTGAAAGAGGAAACATTTCTGAACACTGAAAAAAAGTCATATATTTATATAGAGATGCAGTAGAAATTTAAACGAAAGGGGCACCTTAACAAAATGTGTACCCAATGCGAGCCACGTATACGTCTTCTCTTTTTTAAAAATCGAAAATATTAAAAATATAAAAAGTGAAGTGATCTTACTTTTAATAAATTTATAATTTTATTGTATAAACATACTGATTATATAAACATTTAAAAAGAGCTATTTAGCAATTTAAACATTGAATCTGTGTTAATTTTTCCTTCTTACAACTATGATTATACGCAGTTTGGACAAATAAAAGGCCCTTTATTAATTTATTTTTAATTAATTCTACACAATTATCATGAACATATTTGTAAGAAATGTCACACTTACGCATGTGCTCGGACATGATTCTCATTGGTATCATCATACAAAGAGTTCCTGTTCTTTATTAATTTATAAACAAAACGTTATGACAAAAATATAAACTACGTAGGCAAATCAATAAGTATCTGTGTTTCAAGACAGGCGACGTTGCTGATGCAAGTTGGCATTACAATCGTGTACTACATTCTTTCAAACGACGCCATATAAAATTTCAGAGTGATTCATTCAATATTTTGCATTATAACTTGGGAATGAAAAAGCTGTCGGCCCGATGGGTGCCGCGATTGCTCACAATGCACCGGCTCACTCCTCCGCAGTCGTCACAACTAAATTGGTCGAATTGCGCTACGCATACTCTCCGGATTTAACCCCCTATGACTTCTTCTTGTTTCCAAACTTGAAAAAATGACTCGGTGGAAAGAAATTCACGTCGAATGAGGAGGTCATTGCCGAAACAGAGGCCTATTTTGCAGAGTTCGACAAATATTTTTCTGAGGGATTAAAAAAATGGCAGAAGCATTTGGAAAAATATATCCTCCTAAAATAGAATTACGTTGAAAAATAAAAAAAATTTTTTTGTGAAAAGCTTGCGTCTTCATTACTAACACGGGTACTTATTGATTTGCCCTCATAAATATAGTGCTATAAAATATGAATATAGAACTACAGTAACATAAACAATGGAAATTAATAACTAAGTTTTCATAATTATAGAAAGCAATTCCTTACCTACACTCTAAAAAATGTCGATGTCATTTTAACACCGATGGTGTGGAATTTGACACCAATATGGGTGTTATATAATTCTCACCATGTTGGTGTGAAATCAATACCGTTTGTTCGGTGAATAATTCGCATTGTTGCTGTATAAATTTCTACACAGAAAATGATGTTAATTTTTACATAGAAAATGATGTGAATTTTAACACTACTGGCGGTGTGATTATTATATCTGAAACAGTGTTAAAAACACTGCAATAGTGAGTTTACAATGTTACATTTACTTCACTCTCACACATTATATATTTCACTCAAACATAAAGGTCGCGACAATGTAAACAGTTTATTTTTCCTGTTTAGGTCAAATAATATAAATATATAATATATATATATATATATATTGTATATATATATATATATATATGTATATATTTGATTTAAATTTGAACCAAAAAACGAAAAATGAATTGTTTATATCTTGCAACCTTTGTATTTACCATAAATGAAATATAGCGTATGAGTTGCGGAGTAAACATAACACTATAAACTCACTACCATATACATGTATATATATATACATATATATATATATATATAGGTCTGTTCCAAAAGTATCCGACCTACCTCCATTTTTCGGCGCTTGGCTTATTCTTCGTCATCCGGTTGGTGGCATCCTTCGAAGTAGTCCCCATTTGATTGAACAACACGCTCATATCGATGCTTCCACTTCCCAAAGCAGTCTTGAAAGTCAG
>NW_011627780.1:939947-969186 GCF_000204515.1 Acromyrmex echinatior
ATATTAATTATGTATATATTAAAAACGTATCTACATTGCATTTTGTTTCATATTAAATATAATATATTAAATACGTAATTAAAGCAATGAATGTGAAATATCGAAATACATATGTAATACGTATGTAATATGTAGCAGGTATATTGTATATTTGCAATATACCTGCTACATATTTAAATGTATAGATATATAGCAAATACGTAGTTAATATATATTTAACAGAATATAATATGTCATAAGATGGCGTAGCACTACATAATATTTAAAAAATCATAAACGAACAGTTTTGAGCAAATTTCTGTGTGCACAGTTATTATCTGTATCTATAAGAATAAATAAATTTAACAATATTAAAGTATCATATTAGACCGCGATGTGAACATACAATAATCAAGAAATAATATACAAGAAATAAAGACTTATTTCGATCAAACTTGGATTTTTAATGCTGATTGAAACAATTCCATGTGAAACAAATTTAAGTAAAAAACAATTTAAGTAAACATAAAAAACAATTTAAATTAAATATTAAGTATCAAAAGTAAGTTTTTATTTTATAATATATTTGAATATAAATGAATTGAATGTAATTGCTGTACAATTAATAATATCTGATTTTTTTATAGGTTATATAATGTATATAGAACATTTTAAACGCGTACTTGCATTATTAGAGATACGTATCAAACACATAATTTACATATTTAATACGTATCGAATATATAAGTCATATGTGTTTGATATATAATGTGAATTACGTATTTATAGAGCGAACATTTATTAGAGCGGACATTTATTAGAGCGGACATTTATTAGAGCGGACATTTATTAAACATGATTCATCCATATTGTTACGCATCTGAACTCTAAAATGCTGTGCGGGCCTTGATGAGTATTTAGTTTTCGTATTTTTCTAAGTTTCGATCCGTGAGTGCACTAGATTCAAATGGCTGTATGGATATATTACAATACCTAACTAAACTCAAATGACATGCATTTTTAAATTCCTACTTGAGAATAATTCTGTTTTAACGCAAATAATAATATTTTTTTGTTTTAAAACTTACAAAAAGAAGAGCATAAAATCACGGCACAAGATATTGTTTGTAATATTTAATATATCATTACATTAATAAAACATTAGACGTTTCGGCCACAATCTAGCCATCTTCAGTAAATTCACAAATATTCTTAAAAGAATACATATATCTGACATTAAATTCAGCCGTCGTGTAATATAACTATGTATAAACGTGTTCTTTCATCTTGTGAAGGTGCATCGTCCAACAATGTTGCAGCGCCAATTGTCATATTGCAAATTATGTAGAACAAGAATTTCCAGATTCTAATTTAAAAAATTAATTTATCATTAATATCTAGTCGAATTGTATAAGAATTGAATCGTTACCTGTTTTAGAAATAATGATGAATCTTAAGCACTTCCTTTACACAGATGGAAATTTGTCGTGACATTGTGTATTATTATTTGTCATATATGTTACCACTATTTATATATATATCAAAAGTTTAGATTGTTCTAGAATTATTTATTAAGTTTGAGAGAGATCTTTCTTTAGAAAAGTCAGATAAACATCGAGCAAACCTTCAGTGTCACTTTGCTTATTGATACTACTTATTTGGCTTTTTATGTATATCATTTCAGAAATTCTTCTTTTCAATAATGATTGCCCTATATCTAAAATTCTAACATTATCCCAATCCAATTCGTACATCTCATTCAACTGGTGACGTGAAATCACTGACATCTCAGAGGTGGATCTTCTTATGTCAGCCTTATGTTCTTTGATTCGAGTTTTTAATTTCCTTTTTATTTGGCCAACGTAAGAAGATTCACAATTTAAACAATTTATTTTATAAACCACTCCACAATGATTCTCTTTACACAACCGATCTTTTCCAGTTTTAATAAATCTATTCAATTTATTTATAGGTTTGTAGCGATATTAAAGCTCTGATTATGTGATAATTTTTAAAATTTTTCCGATACTTTACTTAAATATAGTATTATAAAAAACTTTTTCTTTATTAATAGAATATAAATTAGAATTAGAATCTCTTTCATTATTGTTATACTCACTATTTTTATCTAAATTCATTCTATTTTCTAAAGTTTTAATTCTATTTTTTATTGTTGAAAAAATGAATTCAAAAGGATAACCATTCATTAACAGAGTCTGAACTAAGTCAGAAATGTTTTTTTCTTGAAATTTTGGATGGGATAAAAACAATATTCTATCTAATTGCCCAATGATTATACTCCTTTTATGTACTAACAGATTCGAATAATAATTCAAATATCTCCCTGAATTAGTTGGTTTTTTTATAAATATCGAAGATGATTCTTCCTTCTTGTCTCATTAGTTTAACATCTAAAAAAATTAATGCCGTTTTCGCCAAAGTCAACTGTAAACCTTAACCTTTCATGATATGAACAAACAATTTCAACAATTAAATTCTCTACTTTGTCTTTATGCACAGACAATACAATATCATCAGCATAACAGAAATAAAAAGACGAAATAATATTATTAGTCGTAATAATTTCTTGTTCTAAGTCTTGTAGAACAATATTATAATAATATAGGGAATAATGGAGAGCCCATTGACATGCCAAAAATCTATTTAAATATTTTTTTTATTAAATTTAAAAAATGTAGAGTTAATTATAATCATAATTGCTTTAACAAACTCATGGAAAGGAATCGAAATCTTGTTTTCAATCAAGTTCTACCTACGTTTAATACTCTTTAATACTAAATCAGTCGGAATCATGTACATCGAAAGCACGTCAAATGATATAATACTGAAATTCTTATCGATTATCCTTCCATTGAGCTTATTCACAATATCAAAACTGTTTTTGACATAACTGAAATTCTTTTTATTATTATTATCTGTAATATCTTTTAAGAAGGTCGCCAATGGATAAAAAACACTGTTTATGCAACTAACTATTAATCTCGGATGATCTTCCTTATGAATTTTTCGCAGTCCATAAGAACTCGAAAGTTCGTCGTTCAATACGTACAATTTTTTTATATATGTTTAGGTCAATGTACCCTTTGTTTTTCCAATTTTTTAGTAAATTACGAATTTTCATTGTTATTTTGTTAATGAGACTTTTATTTATTGAAATGTATGCTTTGATCATTGAGAATCTCATACATTTTCCTTCTGTAACTTTCGCGATTCATAATTACTGTTGTATTACCTTTATCAGCTCTGGTAATTAAAATTTCAGGATTCTCTGAGATAAATCATTTTCCTTCCTTACACCTTCTCGTATGATATTATTCTCAAATGATTTAATGTCGCAGTTATCTATTGATTTAAATATTTGAATTACTTCGTTCCTTACCGTTTTATAAATTTCGTCATCAGTTTTGAAAAGGTTACACTCAACATGTTTGATAAACTCAAGCATACTCTTTTCTTTGTTGACATTATTAAGTAAATTAAATTGCTGACCTAATTATAATATGACTTTGGCTTTTTCTGAAATCTCAGTATCACTGAGATTTATTAGCCATTGTTCGTTTATATTCATTATTGCAAAATTTGTTTTAAATCTGTCTGGGCAAATATTAATATTGTTTGTCGTTCATAGGCCGTAATATCTTTGGTTGAAATTTTCTTTAACTTCAACGGTGCACTTAGGATATCGCAATTCATTTCAGAGTTTAACGAATGCTTTATGTTATAGTTAATATTTTTAATTTTCATTCTTTCTCTAAATCTATGACTAGCTCGCAGGTTTTTAATTTTATTAATCCTTTCTTGTTCCTTTCGCCAAATTCTATTAAAATTGGTTTCTTATCTACGAAAGAACGAATTGAATATGTTAAATGGTAGAATTTTCTTTATTTGTCTATACATGTTAAACATTTCAAATTTTACGTGTTCAAGATGTTTATATGCGTCTTGTAATTCTATCCGTAGATATTTGAATATAAAATTGCGTTTAAGTCTGTCTAATTATTAATTATATATTTTTTGTTTTAAGCGTCAAATATATTTAACACAAAAAACTTGGCGCTGTTTTAATATAATACTATTATAAATTATATATAACAAATTTGTTTTAGCAACACCAAGTCTCTTATATTAAATATTTTTAACGTTTTGCAATAAAAAAATATTACCATTTGAGATGAAACAGAATTATTCTTGAATGAGAATTCGAGAATACATATCATGAGTTATATTGTAATATATGTAATTATATTAAATAATATAATTTAAATGTTATTTTAATTGCAGTTTTCTAATATAATTATTTTCTTAAAGAAAAATTAGTGCTACTATAACTTGGATTGGAATAGAAAGATTTTTTAATATAGAAATATAAAGACCTTTATTACTTCCATTTTTGCGTAAAAATGTGGAAAACAGCCTCTAATGGCCTTGAGAAAGTTCAAAATTATGACAACATTCGATAGGTTTTAATTATCTCGTCAGCGGATATCTTGGATAATGTTAATGTTGGCAATAAACTTTGCTAATTCATATTTCAAATAATATTTAACTAAAAGGGAGATTTTATTATAGTATTTTGAAAAAAATCTTGATTTTAGCATTAAAATATTAGTACAATTTTCATGAATAAAAAGTAAGAATTTCCATTAACAATTTTAAAGTTAACTTTGAGGGCTTCTCTAAATAATTTTAAAAACTACTTAATTAAAATATTATAATTTTTATAATTTATATATTATTATAACTTTAATCACTTAAAGTAAAATTAAATAATTAATTTTACTTTATGATTAAAATTAACTTTAAATGATTAAAATTAACACAATTAAACGTTTACACATAAAATATAATAATTTTATAAACTATACTTAGGTGGGAGTACACTTGGAAATTTTCGAAAAAACAAATTTTTTGTTTAAAATATTGTTTGTAGTCTTAGAATTAATGTGCAAAAAGTCCTAAGTGAATATTCGAATTATTTCTTGAGTTACATTTGAAGTGGACGCAGATACTTACATTGTTAAATCTATAGTGTCAAATTTAACCTAATGTGAGTTGCCACTACTCCTACTCAATTATATCGTTACTTTATACTAAAACAATGATTATATTTGACACTAAAACAATGGTTATATTTGACATTATATAGTGTCAATTTGACACGATATAATATCAAATTTAATTACTGTTTTAGTAAAAAATAACGATGTAACTGAGTTCCTATATTTAGTAGGAATAATGGCGACTCACATTAGATTAAAAATACTATAGATTTAACAGTGTACGCGCAAGTAGTCAATCCAAAGAATCGAGCGCCATAACGTTTCATGCAGTCGTACTGCAAATAATGTGAATATTGGAACTAAAATATACATACAGAAGAATATGAAATATGCAAAGAATCACATAGAAATGAGTATTCTATCAATCACAAAGAAAACGTGGAAAACTTTAAACACATTTTTCCCAAAACCAGTGTTTCCAGACGGTGTATATGATTTCTCAGGCTACAATTGACGAATTGACTGGCTTTGAAATATATGTATATACAAGGAAACAGAAGTTTCTGTCTAACCGACATTATATTGATAACATTTTTAGTTTTCAGAATACAATAACATTTATAACATGTAAAAAAATGTGTCACAAATTCAAACATGTGTATTTCTATCAATTTTCATAGAAGTGGAAAGAAGCTCGGTCAAGCTATAGTGAGTATATTATAATTTGTGAAACTATTTCGATATTTGTTTCAGGATAACCAAAATGACGAAATCATGTACATCAGTGCTCGTAAAGATTTGCACATTTCGAGCTGATTTCGGCGAACGACCCCCACCACCACTCGAGGCTCGATGGCTGAGCTCTGGTTCAGGAGCGTCCCTATACAATAAATAAATTAACAATAGAAAGTTTTATGTTAATAGAAATAAATTATTTAATAAAAAAACATGTTCCTATAATAATTTGGCGCAAGATGCGCTTCCAGTATATTTCTGGTATAGGGATGCTCCTGAGCCAGAGCGTCACGTGAGCGCTCGGCAGCTCGGCCGCCGAGCCTCAAACGGGATCCTCACGGTGGTGGGGGTCGCTCGCCGGATCAGCCCGAAATGTGTAAATCCTTGCGAGCATTGATATACATTGTTTAGTACGCGCAAAATTACGTTTTACGTAGATTGTTGTATTTCTCCACAAAATTAATATTTTAAACAAAATTTGCAACATAAGATCAATATACGTATTAATAAAGTGCAAAATTACAAGTGGATCACATTTATACTTTTCTTCCAATCCAAATAAAAAGAATCTTTACTTTTTAAATTGATCGTAGTGTACTACTCTTCCCTTAATATGTCGTCTATATACAGGGTGTCCCGAAAGTTTTTGCCAATCACTTTTGTATAGATAGAGCGGACTAAACTGAATCGAAAAGTCCTCTACTATTTTACAATTTTCGCAATAGTTAACAAGATATTAATTATTAAAAATTATCAAATATTGGTCTTGCATAATTTTTTACTCAAATACTATACTCAAACTATTTATAGAAAAGCTGCAAGAGACAAAAATCATTTATTCTTCTCATAAAGTTCTGAGAATTTTTTTCAAAATTTTTTCAGAATTTTTTAATACCGTATTTTCTCATGTTGGTAAAAGTAAAAAAATGTAGTATTAAAAAGTTGATAAAAAATTCTGAAAAAATTCTTATAGAAAAGTTCTATGAGAAGAAAATGAATTATTTTTGTCTTTTCCTGTAAAGTTGATAGTATTTGAGTAAAAAATTATTCAAGATTAATAATCAATCATTTGGCAATTTTTTGTAATTAATATCTTGTTAACTACTGCGAAAATTGCAAATAAACTCAGTTTAATCCGCTCTATCTACACAAAAGCAATTGGCAAAAACTTTCGGGACACCCTGTATATACAATAAATAACTATGAATTAGATTACTCGTTGTATATATGACGTGGTATAGATGACACATTATTGAAGATTCATATTTCATCAAAAATATTGGAAATTTATATTTTGTTTATAATTTTATTTCAAGTACAATTTTAATTGTTATTATTTAGTTCAAAGTAAAATTTTTAAGATATCATAAAAAATTAGCAATAATTAAAAAAAATCATAATTTTAAATCTGTGATATAGAAAATCAATATTGTGTATTACAATGAAGCTACTTTTTATCATTAACTTGTAACTATTTTTTAACATTTAAGAGCTTACAGGTCTCTCTCTCTCTCTCTCTCTCTCTCTCTCTCTCTCTCTCTCTCTCACATACAGCATAAATAATTTATTTTGGTGATGTATTTTGTATTAGTATCATGTATTTTCTTTGTATTTTATTATTAACAATTAAAATTTAGTTATTTAATTTTTCTGTACGTGTTATCCGATTTATAACAATTTACATTGCTTATAAGTAAACTTTAAATTTTAAAATTCCTCTGCGTTGTCATTCATGTTTAGCATTTATAACTAATGCAAACATTGTGATAAATTATGAACCATTCTGCATTGTTCGAGAGCAGTGACAACAACAGTGCAAGATTTAGGCAATCCGCATGCCAGGTTCTATTTCATGTTTCGGAACCCGACAACTTCCTGTTCTACGAAAATCGATCGTAAAAAATAAATGTGTTCACCGATATAAAAGAACGAGAAGCATATCGATGGAAATGCCTGCTGCATTTTAAACAGTACGCGTTCTAAACAGTATGTTGCCATGCCCGTATCATAAACTTTACATCGCAGATGTTGATGGCACGTACATTTTTTACACCGATTTTAAATAATACAAAGACTTGCTGGTCACATTTTTGCCACCAACGAAAACGGAATGTTAATCAGATTTCATTAGCACATGCGACTTCACTATATTACGCGGCTGTGAATAACTCTACAAAAACTTAATCTCGGTTTTTTATGATACCATCTTGAGGAAACTTTCTTTCTTTATTTTTCCAGGTGGATGAACGGAGACTGGAGTGCGTGTAGCGCAAGCTGCGGCGGCGGTTCACGAACAAGATCCGTCTTCTGTACCGAGGAGAACGGAAACGAAACCACGAAGGTAAATCCGGAAGAAAGGCTCTTCAATAATAAAGTTTTTGTTTAATCAAGTTTTCTCCTTGACTCTGTGACGATCTCGGTGGAGTTTGAGAATCACTTATCTGAAACAAACATTGTTTGTTAACGCTTCGATTTTGATATTTCATTTCGTACAAATAGTCTTGGCTGTCGATATTGTTGGCAGTTATCTTACACTTGACACATTGTTATTTACAATCTCATTGTTATTCTTTATTATTTTATACGTATTTAATGAATACTTTATTATTATTTTTTATTCATTTCTTCTCTAATTAAAGAACTTTTCAACGAGAGAAAGAATAAAAAGTTTCTCATGCATAAACTATATTTACATTTGTGTGAAACATTCTAGTTTGAGATATTGTAATTAAATTGTTTTAATTTGCCTAATGATGTGAGAAATCAATACAATTATGCCGACGATTAACACGATTTTGAAAACCCGGTTGTGTGTTTGCGTCTGCCCCTCAGAGGGATGTCAACGCAACGACGCTTTTTACGATGTAAAGACAAATAAATCTTTCTAGAATAAATCTGCCAAGCGCGACGGAATCAGCGTTACGCGTGCACACGATAAAACGCCACATTTTTCACATTTCGCCACTGACGTTAGACACGACCGTAATTCCGTCGCACTTCCGCGCGGACGGAACGTTAACCATTCCTCTCATCTCGGGAAATTTTATGCCATACTTTCGTACTTGTCTGCGAGTCGCATTTACATACGCAGCCGCGTCCCGCTTTCCGTGACGGTCTTGGAAGATCCCACGATCCCTAACCCAGTTCGGTTCGTTTAAACTCGAGGAGCTGCTCCATAAGTACACGCCGTCGCTCATCGTAAAACCTCCCTCATCCGACAGCTAGCTCTCTCGCACACGTATATAAGACAGTGTACGTTCATATTTCACATATGCACGGTATCTTGCGCAGCCTATAGCTTTAGACATCTTTCGAGAATTTATATATCATATTTACGACTGATTTTTCATTAACAAAATATTTTTATCACAGTTTTTTTTAAACGTTGGTATTAAATGTTTTGATGATTATTTTCGAAGATAAATTTCTGCCGATACACGATTTAATTATTATGTTTATTACCTTGTGAAAACAATATTGCATTTTATCTTCAGTGTCGAATAATTCTGCACTGAAGATAAAATGCAATATTATCATAATTTATAATTTTTTATGCAACTATATTTTTTGTAAAATTATAAAGATTATTATTATTATTATTGTAACATTATAATAAGAATAATTATAAAAATAAAGTTCCTAAATTGTTTTACCATGCAATTATAATCATAAATATGGTTTTTCTTGTGTAATTGTCGACATTCTGCTGTTCAAACACACGTTGACACTTGTTGTCTAATATTCATAATGAAATTTTTCAATTCTTAATATGTCACATGCACTTGTATAATTTCCTCATATTAATATTTTAATGATATTATTAAATTTAAAAATTGAAAGAGAAAGAGGAAGTTACTTTTTAAAAGTAGCTAATTACAGTTTTTTCTTTCAAAAAATAATTGTATTTACACCATTACAAATTCTAGACAAATTCTCACCGTTACAAGTACATACTGATTCTAAAAAGAGTGAAAAGTAACATGTTATAATTATAATTACTTAAAAAGTAACACGTCGTTATTTTCAGTTACTTTTCTATAAATTTGTGGTAATTTTTTGCATTGCAATTAATATGTACATATATGTATACACTTGAAATCAAAATTATGGAAAACGCGTTCATTGTGTCAAAAAACTTCTACAGAGCTTAATTCTTAATTAATAATAGACATTTACAGAGTATAATAATTATCAGAGATAAAGGAATTCTAATTACAAGAAATAGTCACTGATTGTTCACTGAGCTTTTTATTTTAACCCATATACATATTTTGATGAATAAGTTTAAAATATTAAGTTAATATAAAGTAACTATAAAGTAACTACCATAAATTAGTTAATAATCATAAAAAATTTAACTAATTGTAAGTTAAGTTACTGAAAAAATGTAAGTCTAATTGTAACTTCGTTACACAAGTAACGAGGTACTTCCCTATAGAATTCTAATAGTTATAGTAATATTAAATTGTTACAGCTACCCGATCACAAGTGTAGCAGCACGCACAAGCCACACATTCAAGAGACCTGCAATACCGTGTCCTGTCCGATGTGGGAAACCGATAAATGGAGCGAGGTGAGAGTGCATGCACGATTCTACGCGAGAGTAAAATGCGCCGGAATATAGACGAAGACACGGCACGGGCGCCTCGCTCGTATCATTTAAGAGCGAAAACGTTAAGCCTTCTCGCCACAATCGCGGATTTAGGTGCACTCGTAGGGTCCGGTTGCAAACACACAAGCGCACACATCTAACCGTATATACTTGCACACATATAGAGCTTGCTATCTCAACTGCAAGTTTTGTACTGTAAAACGTACTGCCCAGATGGAAACAGGGTTAATGGTTGTGTGCGATTTGCACGCTCCCTTTATTCTTCACATAAATGTTACTAGGTTGTTACGTATGAAATGACCGATTCAGATAACTTGCACATTTGGAAAAATTTTATTTTTAAATCTTGTCTGATTAATTACCTAAATCAAAGTCGTAAATGTTAAATTTAATGTAAGACTCTTAGAAATTGATCTTATGATATCGATTTCTCTAATTATTCTCTTGCAAACGATCTTAAGATCATAATAAGTATCTTCTTTAATTTTTGGATAGCCTAAACTAGGAAGAGAATTTTTTATAATTATATACATAATTAATGCTTGATTCCGTTAACAGATTTATTTCAATTTCAATCTAATTCTTTATTCATTTCTAAAAAAGAGAGGTAATAGTACGCAAATAGCTTTAACTAATAATGATGAAATCTTTAATACAGCAGTTGCAAAGTTAGTTCGAATCTATACGATAACATTACCGATGTATCTAAAGATTTCACAATTAGCAGATTAAAGGTTTCTCAAATAACTTCGTGTGCGCGTTACTCAAAGTGCGCGTTAATTTATCTGCAAATGCAAATCCAGATTACGGTATTATTACACGTTGGAGCACAAATGCGCGCAGCAAGGAAGCCTCTAATTGTAAAACTCTGTTTCCATCCGTTGCCCTTTTCGACAAGTTACAACGTATTATGGCGTTTAAGGGTAAAGCAAATTAACAACTGCGCGCGATTTACACGATGCGCGCTTGTGGCGACGGATAGGTCAACGCGAATTATACAAGAACGCAATCCTCCTCTTTCCGCAATCACGATTTCGCATTTCTCCGTTTCTCTACAGAGAGAATGCGATTTTCTCGAAAAGCCTCGCGTGTACAACCACTGTAATTGCACGTGGACGATGAACTGACTAGATAGATAAAGTTGTCTCCGGCGAGAATGACGCTCGCAAAGATCTTCATAAATAAAAGCAGCAGAATTTTTAAAATTAATCTGTACAAATATACTAAACTTAATACTTTCGATTCAGTTAAATGTCGCACGAACAAGTGATCTGTTTTCTTTCCCTTTCAAGTAAAATAAATTTCATCTAACATTCTAATAAACTTTATTTTTCTTCAGTTCATTAATCATCAAGAAGAAACTTGATTATTTATTTCTATTCTATATAACAAGTTTAAGTCGCTTCTAAAGCTCTTATCGAGAAATTACATATAGACCAAAACATTTTTTTTAATTAATTGTACATCAATTTAAATCCGTTTTTCAACAAAACAATCGGTAATTATAACAATATATAATCTTTTACTTCTATATCTACTTCTATATCTACTTCTATATCTACTACTATATCTTTTACTTTCTATATCTGACATAATTTTTTATAAAAAACGATGTTTGACAGGACGAATGAGAGCAGAGTAAAGTCGCCTATTATGAGATACCTTTTTTAAAGTTGTAATTTATTTAATTTGTAACTTCAATTTCTACCTCCACGTTAAATTTATGGGAAATATATTTAAGTTTAATCGTCAAAAGTTAGCAATCGATAATAGCTGTACTTTGTTGCATGTGAAATTTTTTATCAAAAGTGCCGATTTTGATTATTCAAAAAAAGGGTTCCTAATATGTGAAATACAAATGTTTCCTTATGTGATGTGTTACCTGATAATAGGAAACTAAGGAAAAAAATAAAGATAAGCTTTTTATACACGCTTTTGCTATATTATAATACATAAAAATAGGAACAAAAAATTTAAATGTTATATATAATAATTATATAATTTACTTCAAAATGAAGCACTACTACGGTCTGAATGTTAAGATATTGAACTATAATATATTCATATAAATGAATTAATTTCAGAAATGATAATTGCGTGCCGATATAATTGTCGAACTTTCAACGCAAATAATCTGAAAGTCCGACAACCATATCGGCACGCAATTATCATTTCTGAAATTAATTCATTTATATGAATATATATAATAGTTCAACATCTTATATTCAGACCGCAGTGACGCTTCGTATTTAAAGTAATGTATTTAACATAAATGGTCTTGTTTTTAATCTTACTGATTATATAATTTGTCGATGCGTGCATGCGTGCGTGCGTGTGTGCGTGCGTGCGTGCGTGCGTGCGTTGTGTACATCGATTATTTTATAAAATAAGTTATAAAAAATTTTTTAATTAAAGTTATTTTGTTTAAGAAGATCTACACAAAACTAAAATATTTAAATTACTCTATTTTTATGTTTTTATTCCTCATAATTAAAAGCAATACCAGTGACAATATTTTATGAACGATTATCTGTGTGGTGTGTGTGTGGTGTGAGAGAGAGAGAGAGAGAAATCTTAACAATAATAGAATCGTCATTCTTAATATATCGTTCGATAATATGGATATTGAATTGTTTAGATACTCTCATATTAGCTATGAATATCGTGAGTATCTCATATTACAACTTCTACATCTTGCAGTTTCACGATCACCAAATCTAATCTTTACAGTTAAACAAATCATTATATCACATGTTTTCCTATCAATATATCGATCAATATATCGGTCTTACTCTATCACTTCATGCAGACTTTATTATCCAATATTTATTTTTATATAATAAAGCAAGATTTAAAGAAGCGAATAATTAAAGTTGAGATTTTGAGATATTAAACATAATAAATAAAATAAAAAATGAGTAATTAAAAGCCTTAATACGCGGTAATTGGCGCGAAAATATCATATAAACATATATTTCAAGTTGTATCTCTTACATAACTATAAAAATTGAACGTTTCGGCTCAATTCAAGCCATCTTCATCAGCCATCTTCTCAAATAATAGCAATTCTTGATAACAATCCAATATTCATGCTGAGGATGGCTCGAATTGAACCGAAACATTCAGTTTTTATAGTTATGTAAGAGATACAATTTGAAGTATATAATAATGCAATTACCATGTATTAAGGCTCTTAATTACACATTTTTTATTTTATTTATTGTTCAAGATTTAATGACTAACCTCACTAAAATTTGACAATATCTAATTTCAAATCTTTTTTTTTGCAACGACTATACGCATGATTTAATAATGAATTTTCTATTAAACAGATTTCATCCTAAGAGTAAAAAATTCATGATAGAACCAAACACATGCTCTTATTAGTTTAGCAGACACCTCTATCTCTAATATTAGGAACTTATCTCATAATAGATGACCTTATCCTACAGCGTAGTAATTGGTACACAAAATAATCAAGTAAACCTTTCTTATTACTCCTTTAATCCACATATATCTCAAAATCTATAGAACGTTTTCTTGACTCTCTTTGGAATCCTCATCAATTAATACATAAATTAATAAAACTCCTGATTGTCAGATATGAATCATCATCAAAATCACAAATTTGATGTTGTAAAAATCTGTTAAAAGTTAAATTATCAATGATTGAATGACTAACTACTCAATTAGTTAAAGAGAAAAAATGACTCACTTCAACAATCAAAGAATATCTTAATCAAATCTGTGTGAAATTGAAGATCACTTATAACTGACAATCAGGGGAGTTTTATGTATTAGTTGAGGAGAATTCCAAAAAGAGTCGAAACCTTCTATATATATATTTGGATGTATGGATTAAAGGAGTAATAACAAAGTTTTGCTTAATTATTTTGCGTACCAATTACCATACTGTATTCTCGTCCTGTCAAATATTATTGTTTTTTTAATACTAAGAGTCCGTAATAAGATTACATTTTGGAATTTTTTATATTTAATGAGTTGCTAAAAATCACAGATTAACGTACGAATTGAATTCGAATGGAATCGGATTTAAGTGTGTTATTCAAGTGTGAATTATGGATCAACTCGCAAATAATCTGGTTTGTGTTTAATTTTGAACAAACAACTCGTTTACGTGGCACGAAATGCGATAAATTTTTCATTTTTGATTAAAGCAATTTGTTTCCGCTTTACACATCATAGAGAGAATGCATCGTTAAAATTAATACATTTTACTGTCTTACTGACATGTACTGAAAGTTTCACTTAGAGCACTTTACATTCCTTTACAGTCCAAATAAATTGAAACAGAGTTCTGTGACTTTTACATACATTTCGTGCTACGTATTTTTATTTTCTTATATAATGTTTAGAGTAAATGGCATTATATCATATGTTAAAACTAGTAACAATACATATCAAATGATTAAATTATATTAGTAATATATTAATACGTGTGATTTACTTTTGAGGGTTTTTTTCTCAAAATGATTGATTTATTTAAACAAAATAATGAACGAATACCTTGATCAAAATATTTTTCTTCGTTTTATATAACTTTTTCTCATCTTTCTGGCAAATGATAGATTCCGACAATAAAAAGATTCTTCTTTGGAATTGATCCAATTTTCAACATCTTTAAAATTATGAAAGTGTTTATTCTTTAATTGGACATAATTGATTCATGAATGTAATTAATTACAATTACAATATAGTTACAATAACGCTGCAATTGCAACTAAAATAATTTTAAAAAATAATTAAAATAATTAAAATAATTAAAAAATTAAAGTAATTGTTGAGTCGCAATTATTATATTATATTTAATTTAGTTACAATTATAATTGTGATTGCATACGATTACTTTCACAATTATGTTAGGCGAAATTATAAGTTGAATATAGAATTAGACGTAGATCACACAATTCAAATGTAATTGATTTAATAATTTAATAAAGATAATCCAAGAATTATGTAGTAGTTATAGTGGAATCACAATTACTCATTATTATAATTATTTACAGTTTGGCAAATAACGCCGTTACTTTGTTAATTGTTAGCTTGTTATAATAACGATTGGTAATGACATTATGAATTTTTTATTGCGGTAATAATAACCGCGTGACCACTGTATCTTGAAGACGGCTCGTCAATTGATTTACAATTTTACACTTTTTCTATTGAAAACTAGTTCTTAACGTAGAATTTTTTCCTACAATGCTTTTTTTCATAGCCAAAAACGAGCAAAATTTTTTGTGAAAAATTATTATGTTAACTTTGACCAACTGCTATTTTATTTAAACGCAATATTTAAAAAAACAGCTCTATCAAGCACAAGATTTGTTTCAATTTTATAAAACTTGTACCATATTGCTTTCAGACAAGTCTTATGCGAGCAGCAATGGTTATCAAACCCCGTTTTGTAAAACATGATGTACGAAAATTTGAATAGTGACCTCATTTTATATTATTTTTTAAAAAAATTTTAATGATAAATAGAGGAAAGTATAATCTTTACAATGGAACTGGACTTCTCTATCTCTATCCATTTCTCCATAAAAAATTCAGAAAATTAGGCCTCCTTTAATCCGTCTAGGTATATATTAGGGGTACAAATAAGTTCGTGCGGTTTTTTCTCGAAATTTGGGGCTTTATTGTGAAAAACCGGTTACAATGTAATCAGAGTCACTTCCAATGATAATGCAAGCTCTTCTTGCGTTTGACATGGATCTTCATCGAGTAATGCCTTTAATTCTACGTCTTCAAACTTTCTTGGACATCCGGCACGCTCTTGGTCTTCCAAGTCAAAGTCACCACTCTTAACCGTGCAAACCACTTCTGACACGTTCGCTCAGATAGAGCATGGTCACCATAAACTTCCACTAAAATACGATGACTTTCGGCAGCACTTTTCTTCATATTGAAGTAATGCAGTAAAACTCCCCGCAAAAACACTTTATTTGGTACAAAGTTCGACATATTTGACGAAGTAAAAATATTGTTGTTTACAATTCGAACAAGTGACACATACTGAACTTAATACCTACTAATGACAGCTATCCAACGCATACTTAGAAATACGGAACGGTGGAATGAAACAGTAGTTACGCCATCTCTTTCAAAACCGCACGAACTTATTTGTACCCCTAATACATATGTTTGCTCTTATTCTAATATTTCTAATTACAATTACAGTTAATTAATTAACAATTAACAATTAACAATTAAATAATTGTAATCTGTTTACAATTACTTTTCGCAATTACTTCATTTAATTGTTTTCAACAATTAATAATTACAAAATATAAGTAACGCGTTAATAAGTATTAATTGAAAATTAAGAATTATATTGTAATTGTAATTTTTAATTGTTAATTAAATTATAGTTTTGCACAAGTGCTCCTAGAGCATGTTGCATTAATTGAAACAAGTGAAAAAAAAAATCAAATCTCAAATGGAGCAATGATTGCATTCAACAGAACATTTATTTTGCTACTGTTGGAAGTTTTCTTCGCTGATTGAATTATACTTTTAGATCTAGAATAATCCTATCTCAGTAGACAATCATAAAACGGTTGCAAAACCGTTGTGTTCTGCTGAATGCAGCCAATGTCTGCAGAATACGCGGTGTGCGGTAAGATGCTTCCCATTCCAGCTCTCATAACGTTTGCTTCACTGATAATACACCATGAGGTCGAGCATTGTCGTGAAGAAGGATTACTTTGCGTCGTTTATTCTCAATTGGAGATCGTTTTTGGTTTAATACTTGCTTCAATTTGCAATACTTTTGAACTGAAATGAATATTGTGCCTCGAAGTGAATGTTGCTGATTGGCCTGGATCAATCCATGATTTTTTTCGTTTGGGATTATCAAAATAGATTCATTTTTCAGTAACAATTCGATACAAAAAACTCTTTTTTTTTGTATGACGATCAATGAAATGCAAAATGTTCGATCAGTTCGCAATAGCATTTTCCGATAACTGATGTGGAACCCATTTTTCTTCTTTGTGAACTTTTCTCACATCATGTAAATGTTCAATAACTGTTGCACGATCAACATTTAATTTTCTGGCAAGTTTTAAAGCAAATTATAGTGGATTTTCGTCCAATAATGCTTACAAATCTGCATTTTCCAGCTTTCTTAGTTGTACAGCCAAGTTAATGTTAATGACAAAGCTCCCGAGCGAGCTTTGTCATTAACATTAAAATTACCACTTTTTAATCATCTGAACCAATATTCACATGATGGAGTAACATAATTAATTAACTAATGGAGTAACATTACCATAAGTTTCTGTCAGAATTCTATGACCTTCAGTCACCGTTTTCCTCTAATTAAAAAATAAAAACAATGCATGTCGAAAATGCTCTTTAAGAAGCTCTATTTTTTAAATAGTATAAACACGATGTTTACTACATCTATTGTTAGTATAAATGACTAAATATCATGGAATAATATTAAAGCATTAAGAAATAATAGCTGCGATTGGAATGTCTCCGACATTGACGTTAGTGCCATCTCTTGCAAAACCTTCAAAACTAAATCATACTTCTAACATTAAATAATTTTGTACATTTGTTCAGAACAAAACAAAGTAGGTTTTATAATCAGTTAATAATATAATTCTTTAATCTTTAAAAAATGGAGAGCGGTCTATTATTTAAATCTTACCACTTTTCCTTGAATAAGATTTATTATTATTCATGTCGTTTTTTTATCTCAAAATACAACATTACCCGATAAAAAAATCTTTTATGCATGAATACGTATAAATATGTATAAACATACATAAACACACATAAATATTCATAACCGTGTATAATTATATATGAAATATATCCATACATGTTCATACATCCTTCTTTCTTTTGTAAAATTACTTTTTAGTGTAATAGAAATAATAATAGCAATATGAAAATAAAAAATAATTAAAGGGATATAAAAAATAATTAAAGGGACATAAAAAATAATTAAAGGGATGATTTTCGCATTGTTTGTTATAGAAAAAACAAGTTTGGAAAAATTTAAAAAAAATTGCTCATACATAATTATGCATAATTTTATATGTAAGTAATTTTTTTATATTTCTTCAAACTTGATTTTTTCTAAAACAAATAGTGCGAAAATTACTTTTTTAATTATTTTTAATGTTTTCATATTACTATTATTATTTCTATTACACTAAGAAGTAATTTTACAAAAGAAAAAAAAATATATGAATATATATGGACATATTTCATATATAATTATATATGTTTATGAATATTTATGCACGTTTATGTATTTATACATATTTATACATATTCATGCATGAAAAATTTTTTACCGGATATTTCAGCGCCACTACAACTCTGCGTCCTATAATGGTCAATTTGATGCAAAATCTGTGCAATATCTTCATAAAGTATTAAGAGTGTGATTTAGTTTTGATGGTTTTGTAAAAGATGGCATTAAAGTCAGTATTGTTAAAAACATTCCAATCACAGTTATTTCTTAATGCTTTAATATTATTCCATGATATTTAGTGATTTACTAAAGTCTTGTGAGATCACTCGAGCGGGACGGACGTGCGTCTCGCCTCGCTTTGGGTATTGCATCATCTCACCCATTTTTTGAAAAGCGTTTCCGGCTTCGACTGTGCATTGCAATACATTATTTGTCTTGATTACATCATTATTTCGTCCCATTCACTAATTTTCACGATTTATTTACGATTCTGGCCGAATTTACCGTCATTTTTGCGGTGAGTGCCATTAATTTTGAAGAAGAAGAAGTGATTTACTAATAATAAATACAATAAACATCGTATTTATACTATTTAAAAAATGGGACTTCGTAAAGAGTATTTTCAACATGCGTTGTTTTTGTTTTTTAATCAGAAGAAAACAACGACTGAAAGTCATATGGACTGAAGATCATATGGTTCTTTTGGGGAGACGCTATTACCTAGTGAAAAATGACATTGAAATCGATTTGATAATTTCGATGTCGATTTCATTATCATTTCTCACTGGGTAGCTCTACTTCTATTATTCTATCTTCGTTGTTTATTAGACAAGGATAGAATGGCACAAATAGCGTTAATATAGTGTCTTCCTGAATACACCTTTAGAATTTTTATAGAATCTTATGCCATAAGTTTCTATCAGAAACTTATGGTAATGTTGTTCCATCGATTAAGATATGTGAATATTGGTTCAAACGATTCAAAAGTGATTTCAATGTTAACGAAGCTGGAAAATGCAAATTTATTGTTTTACAAGCATTATTGAAAATCCAGCACAATTCATTTCAGGGTATCATGTAACTTTTTCTTTAAAGCGGAAACGTGAAAAATAAAAATTTTTATGAATGTTAATATGTATACATATACCCAAATATTATAATTAATATGTATACATATACCCAAAATTTTCACTTTTCCGCCTACGAAAAAAGTTACCCGATAAGTTAATCAATATCCAGAACTTGCCAGAGAATTAAATGTGGATTGTATAACAGTTATTAGACGTTTATGTGATATGTTGTTTAAATCAATTTTTTAGAAAAAAAAATTCTCAAAACTAAATCATGCTTTTAATATAATATTGTAAAAAATATATCGGTATCCAAGCACTATAGAATACATATTAGTGTCCGATAAAAAACTATTAACTCTGCAAAAACATCTCTAATGTCTGTTCAAAATACTTTCAGCAGAAACACCAACTCAAAATCGGCAAAGAAGCGTGAATCGTAGCTCTTACTTTTATGCGCGAAAAGAAAATGAAAGCATTTGCTCTTTTTTAAGCGCGCAGATGATTGTGGACAAACGTAAATGAAACAGCACTTTCATTTGTACTACTACGCCATCCGCGCAACGAAATCAGATTTTTTCAAAATCGAAGAATTGTGAATCGCCCGAGTGGAACATTGCCATGCCATCGCCATTTGCCGTCGTTGCAAACGGCGATAGCAAATCCTCTTCCATCGATATGAAAGAGAATGCGATAACGGCTTTTGCTCGCGATATAAAATGGAGACAGACTGTGAACTGCCTCGCTTTCTACTGTTCGTACGAATTACGTGTAAATTGCACACAGATAGGTCACGTCAAAACATATGCGAGGTGTATATCTCTTATCGTCTCTTTCTCCGCGAAATATCTTTTCTATCGCTGAACTTATCCAACCATACTCTTCCTATTGAAGTTCTTTGAAAGCTGCTCCATGTCACATTAGACACCAACATCGAACAGAACAATTTAATCGCCAAATAATCGCCTCTTTTCACCCCTTTCTTTTCCAACCACTCCGTTCCTCCGAAATCTTCAGCTGGCCTAAGTGAAAGGCAACTGCATTGCTCTTCTTTCCATGGCAAAGCCAAAGTTAAGAGAGAAAGAAAGAAGATGTTGTATCTGCGTGAAGAGCTTTCTTACTACGTTTGAAGGAGAAATTGAGACACTGATAGATGGAAAACATTGGCGAACATAAATAAATAGAAGATCACATATTTATCCGTAAAAATATTGTCTTGAACGCAAATAATTTGCAAGTAATTTAGAACAATTTGCTGTTATTAGATATTATATACAAAACATTTAAAGATATCCGATAGCATGTAACACACATATATTAATACATTATTAAAAATTTGAAATTTAATATACTTTTAAGTTACACAATTTGAACTAAATTTCATGACATTACATTAAATATTTTAATGTATTTATAATTGAAAAGTATATTTGTGTACATATACATGAAATTTAATGTATTTTTCATGAAAATTTATGAAATTTAATTTATACACATTCCTTATATTTATACTGTAACTTAATTTTCAATTAAATCATTCAATATTTTTAATTTCGTTCGTAATCACGAGCTTTATTTACATATTAAGGAAACATTTCTAACAATATACATATACTTTAAAAAAGCTATATACACAGAAGAAAGTGCTCATAACATTCCGTTTTTACTGAATAAGATATTTTTACAGTAAATACATATAAAAATGTATTATAAAATAAATAACAAAAATCTCAATTTCTTGTATTTACATATAAAAATGTATTATAAAATTGAATTAATTTATAATCCATATAATAAACCGTCACAAAAAAAAATTTTGTTATATTATTTTTAAATGTGATTAGAATAATTATTTATAATTTTTGCATAATCTTTTTATTATTTTGAAATATATATTGGACATCCTTAACATGTAACTCTCGTTTGCTACATTAAGTATAATTCAAAAAGGTTTTTCAAAAAATAAATTTTAATATTTGAAATCATAAAATTTTTATCATATATTATATTTAATCATAATATTATAAAAATGAATATATTGTATATTCTATAATTTATTATTATTGTAATTCTATAATTTTAAAAATGAAATTTTGATATAGTAACTGATTATAAAAAAATAAAAGCATGATATCTCCTTTTTTTTAAAACTAATCACTGCACTTTATTAATAGTATTAATATTAATAAAAACATAATCTGTTTACTCATGGGTATATAATACAATTATATAACACGAATATTCCCTGCTTTAAAATATGTTTGCTGTATTGTAGGGAGGGTGAGAGTTGGGGGTGAAAGTTGAAGGTGAGAGTCATGCGCCTTTTTGCACGAGAGAGGTGAGAGTCGCTTCGGATGAAAAAGTAGTAGAAATAAAACATTATTTTTAAAACTATTTTTGTTAATAACTTTTTAACGAAGGACGAGCGTCATCTAAAACCTGTCGGAGGCCATTCAGGGCCATGACCTTGACAACATATGTCAAGGTCAAGATCATCGACGGAGTGTCCCTTAATTTGAATAATTACCCGTTTTTTTTTCAACTTGCATAGTTTAAATAATAATGAATATATTGATAATTATGGATTATTTTATGTTTATAGTTTCCTAAGACTGTTTCATTTATATTTTTCTCTTTCTTATTTGTGTGTGCGTGTGTGTGTGTGCGGTTTTAAATATAAAATTGTAATACAGCATAAATCTTATCTAAGACATATAACTTCAAATATGCGTATAGAGCAATAAAAATATTTTGTATTGAAATGAAATGTATTGAAATTTTAAAATTCTCATATATATTCTCATATATATTCTTATATATATATATATATTAATTTGTTAATTATTTTGTACTGATAATTCTTGAGGAAAAGGAAGAATAGAAATATGTGGTATTACTAATTACTCAATTTTTTAGACCCTATTTTTGCAGATGCTCCTACTCGTATTTGCTTATTGTACAAAAAAGTTAATTATTGTAATATTTCAAACAATATTATAAAACTGCTATATCATCTGATAGAAGATATTTTCTAGTTTGTGTTTATGTTATTTTTAAAATTTTATTTTTAACTTTTGTTTAAGAAATATTGTCAAAAACAAAATGGTATGATGATATATAGATGACCTTCTCCTATGTTCTTTCTTTTTTTATATATTCTTTTTTGTAACTACGCAAAAAAATTAAAGAATCACTTAGGTCGTTCTCAAAAATAGATAAATATTCAAAAGAGTGTAAAAGAGTGTAAGAGACTTCGTCAAAATTGATCATAACGAGATTTTTAACAAAGTATTTTAAAGCTTGAAATATCTACTTTCAAGATCGGTAATTGATCTTTTAATCTGATTGATTTTTTACATAACTATACGAACAGAAATGAGTACCTGTCAAATCTGAAAATTTTGTACAAATTTTACAAGGTTCTATGGCGTAAACTAAAAATTCACACAAATGCGATTTATAGCAGTCGAAAGAGTGAATCTTTACCTTCAATTTGTTTTTTCATTGAACATTGTACGATTTTATTTTCAACAAGTTATTCAATATTAAAGTAAAAGAGATCATTTTTGCTTCTCTTCGTATAATAACGTAAAAATTAGATCAAAATATCAATTACCGATCTTGAAAGTAGATATTTAAAGCTTTAAAATGCTTTTTTAAAAATCTTATTATTTTTAACGAAATTACACTCTTTTGAATATTTACCTATTTTTGAGGCCGGACTAGATAATTCTTTAATTTTTTGCGTAGTGTATATAAAAAACTACACAACAATTTTCAAGTTGTTGTAACAAACGAGCAATATAATTTACTTAATAATAAGATAAAACTTTCTTTCTATATTATTTGTAGATAGATCGTTTTTTTAAAAAAGCGATGACGAGATGCGAGCAATGGTATTTCTTGCAAGTTTTAAATGAGAAACGTTACACGAACAATTCTTTGTTTAATCCTTTAACGTTGCAATACAAAGAAATAGAAAAAAAAACAAATAAGTCGATAAATCCTTTTTTCCGTATTATTCTTTTTCTATTTCGTCATCTTTTAAATTCTGCGTTGCGCAGATAAAATGAAATCATCATTTTTAAGAAAGGTAATATAACGAGCACGCATATTTGCTAGCAATACTTCTTTGAGAGTTATCTTCGAGAGCGAGAGAGAGTTAGCTTCAAAAAGAGAGAGGGAGGAAAGCGGAGAAGGGAGCTAAGAAGCGAGAGAAAAAAGGAAACGCCGATGGCACATAACGTTTTGCCGAGAAAAAGCTCACGTGGCTCAACGAAGTTACTTGTGAAACATATGCACTTGCACTTACGTACATGTACGAATAGTATACATATACACAGGTATACACATACACTTACGACAGACAGCATTATATGATTTATACCTATATGATTTATACCTCTCGTCGATATGAACATTGTGTCGCGGGAAAGCCAACGTCGTTTGGTTGCAACTTGCAGTGAGCTCTGTTATACATATTAGAGCAAACCATTGAGGAGTAGGAATTCAATTCCTAAACAAGGAACATTCTAATGCAAAGATGCTACTGTTTTTTTTGTCAGGAATTTTCTTGTGCAAAGAAAGATTCAGTATCAACTTCACATGAGATGAGAAACAGATTGATATTCATAGATTCTTACATTTAAGACTGTCTTAAGTACAATCTTAAGATATAAATCAATCCGAGGACTATATTAGCATCTTAAGACATAATTTAAGACGATTTTAAAATAAGAACAGACATGGGACTGAAAACTGTCCCATGTTTCGCGTTTCACAGTTGGTAGACCTTGAACCCTATTGACGCGGAATAAAAGTAGGCGTGATTTGGCCGAACTGCACACTATGGCCGAACTGTACAGACCATGTAATCCTTTCACCATGGTTGCAACTCGTGAGATAGAGATCTTCTAATAAGAGTTACGATATGAAAAGAAAGTTGCGTGTTGATTGGTCCGCTATGTTTCAAGAATTCCCGCTCTATATTTGTATACCAATTCATGTTACTTTTAAATATCAAAATAATATAATTAAAATTAAGATTAAAGGTATTAACAAATAAATTTCTTTATATTGGCGTCTTCTCTATTCCCCGAAGAAGATATACACAAAGGACTATGCCCAGTTTTATAGGGGAATTTGAGCCTCGGATGAACAACTTTGAGAAATGCCTAAAATTTTAAGATATTAAAAGAGAATAAAAAATTCCGTAAGCTCAACTTTATAGGAAACTTTATATGAAACTTCCTGCTAGAAGTATCCAAAGTTGCTGTTATGACCATGTACCACTAGTTTTATCCAATTTCTTTGCGTCCAGGACATCTCCCCGCGGTGTCGACGGTAACGGATTGTACCAAAAATATTGAAGTAATATCTAAAATGTATTTGATACAGTTCATTAATTTGTTCTTTCGCGATTCATGCCGTCATGTCACAGAAATTCGAATTTTCTTGTAATGACGGCGATGCCTCTAAGTTCGCCCTGGGGGGGGGGGGAGGGAGAGGGAAACTGGACAAGCGGCGAAAATACCAATCGGGATAAACAGCATTTGGTACCAGCATTTGAGATCAGCCCTAAGCAGCTACTGGTCGTGATGGCATCCACTGTGGGAATGTGGAAAATATTTAAAAGATCGCGTAAACATTTGTTGGTTGGGGAAGTGTTAGATTTCTTGGAACAAGAGCCTAATAGTTCCACAAGAGCCCCACTCAATACATTTAAATATATATGTCATGCCTGTTAGTGCCATTATAAAAGAAAACGTATTGAAACGAAAGATGGAAATGTTATAGTTAAAAATACTAAACCGCAGCCCCTCAAATCAATTAAAACTTTTTGTTTCATACTTTGAGTGTCTCTCTCTTCCCTCTTCATCGATTAATATATATCACTTATATATATAACTATTCATTTGGGGTCCAAAAAAGGTTTTACAAAGTTGTGCATATGAAACTTATAAAAAGAAGAGCATAAAAACCACCGCACTATTGTTTGTAATATTTAATTATCATTACATTAATAATCTCAAGTACATCCTTTACATAGATGGAAGATGACATTCACGACAAATTTCCATCTGTGTAAAGGATGTCTTTGAGATTCATCATTTTTTTGCTGTAAAACAGAATCTGAAAATTCTTGTTCTACATAATTCGCAATATGACAATTGGCGCTGCAACATTGTTGTACGATCACCTTCATGATGAAAGAACATATATAGTTATATTACACGACGGTTGAATTTAATGTCAGATATATGTAATTCTGCGTTTTAAGAATATTGTGAATTTACTGAAGATGGCCAGATTGTGGCTGAAACGTCTAATGTTTTATTAACGTAATTAAATATCACAAACAATATCTTGTGCGATAGTTTTTATGCTCTTCTTTTCATAAGTTTTGATTTATAAACCACATTCGTTTTTATTACATATGGAACTTTTTAATCCTTTTTTTATGCTCTACAATCCTAGCTAGGTCTCAATGCTATTCAGCCCAAACTGGGCATAGTTCTTTATCACATGATACTGTGATAGTGAGTGATAGTGATCGGAAAACTAAATAGAGGACTTATTAAGAAGAAGAAGAATGCAATTCAGGTATTGAGCTTGCATACGTCTTCAATGCGACGTAGCTAGGACAATTCCATAGGACCCGCGAACATCTTGATCCCTGGCATGACGTTTTAGCATATGAATAGTTTTTTGTATTATCTTCGACTGGTCAAAAATTGAATTATAGCGTTTTCGAGTACAGTGGATTGAATTTAAATCAGACCCAGTTCGGTTAATCCATGTTTGTCCGAAAGTATCGCACATGATCTCGTCCAATCAGAAATCAAAGTAAAGCATGTGACGTCATCGACCAACCCGGGTTAAGTTAAAACCCACTGCACTCGAAAACGCTAATTTCTGGAAGCATTCCAAAACTTCAGCGCACTAAAAAAAATTTAATGCGCATCCACCGTGTTTTGCGTGGGGTCAATAACAAAATTGAAAATGCTTTAGTTTACGTTAAATAATTTTGAATTTAATTCTTTTCATTGAAAGAAAAGTTTTTGATATTTATGATTATATTTACCATACATATACTGATTGTTGCAAAAAATATTACTAAGGTGTCAGTAGTTTAAAAGCCTAGGATGCCCATACGGAATACAAGAGATCCGAGTTCGACTCCAGACCGAAGTAATATTTTTTGCAATAAATTTATTTTACAATTTTTCAGCAAATTTACATCTTTCTAATATGATGCCTGATTAAGCATCAAATTATTAAAAATTGCTTGTCAATTTAATTTAATTCGTGATATTATTACAGTAATTTAATTTGCATTTATAAGTCCGGAAAATTAATTCGGTGCGCATAATTATAAATATGGTATAAATATGTATGTACATATATAGTATACCATATATTAATTCAGTTTAATTTGTTAAACATTAAAAATTATTACTTCTATAATGTTACTAATAAATAAATATGACATCTATTAACAATTATACATAGATAGCATCGAAAATAATTATAAATTATAATTGTTATTATCAGAACATTGTTGCAATTATTATAATTTAACTATAATTTATAATCTTTTTTTGAGCCAATATCTATTTTATGCGTAGGTATCCCAAAATGACTATAAATTATAGTTAAATTATAATAGAAATATATATATAACACATAAATGTCTTTATTCTTGTTAAATTATAGTTATTATTAATACAAAAATGGTTGTAACAACTATTCTTTAATTATAATTTATAGTTATTTTTGGGACAACTAAAATAAAATATGTTTGCAATTGCTATAATTGCAAATTATAATTAAAATTTATAGTTAATTAAATTATAATAATTTCAACCATTTTTACAATAATAATAAATGTAATTTATAATTATTTTCGGTACCAATTTTGTAAAACTATGCATATAGTATATTACTAACATTAATAATCATTACATGTAATTATAGTCACAAATATCAAAAATACTTTTCTCTGTATTATATCTCTAAGGATATAAAAGTTAAACAGTTAAAAGTGTCATTATCTCTATTCTATTATTTTCAATAACATTTATAACTTTTTTTTTCCTTTTCTTTCAAATATATGAGCATATTTTTATGTCTATTCTTCCTATAAATAAACGCATTTAAGAGAAGCCGATCTAGAATTAAATTAAATTAGCAACTGGAATAATCTATCGAAATTCTATCTTATCTGTGTTCATGAATGGGCTGCGCATATTTTTCTTATTTTCAAAAAGAAAATTAGAATTAATAGAAAATTAGAATTAACATTCTTTTCATCGAAAAGATAATATTTTACGTTCATTAATCGTGAGATATAATCAGTCTAGATATGAAATACGTTCGAGGTAAGAAAAATAGAAGAAAAGAGGAGCAGATGTAGAGAGCATATATGCCAGAGTTATCATAAAATATCTGCATAAAACATAGGAAGCTCGGATAAATTTATGCGGTGGTAACCGGAACGCGCATACATGTTTCGTTTACCAATGTTTTCGTTGCAACCTGCGTGCGAATGCATGCGATCCAAACGTATTGTACACAATAGATATGTAATACATATTGTTACATATTCAAATGGGTCGATGATACCTATGCAAGTTTTCCAGCATACTTTCTGGTCAGCCCTCAGATCCCCTCCCTCTCCCTCTCTCTCTCTCTCCCTCCCTCTCTCCCTCTCTCCTCTCCCTCTCCTTCTCTTTGGTCCAGTTTCTTGTCGCAGACATTTAAACCTCTCGAAAATCGATATATTGCCTGGAAGCTTTTCAGAATTTTCATTGTACGAATCGTCGCGCCGTTAGTTCGCTTTCAACAATTGCTCTGATTGCTTCCAAAGTTTGCTTCGTGAAATAACCAGTAGCACCGAGATTCTCAAATTGAAAGAACCCTAAAATTAGAATGTTCTAAAAACTACATATACCTATCTTGTATTTTATTTTGTAACAAAAGGTAATAACACGCTGAATTTGACGGATGCGAGCGCTTTGACATCCGAAACAAATTTCCATCGTGCAGTGACGTTACTTTTCGAGCCGCTATCAAACGTTTTTCAATTTCTCAAAATATTTAAATTTATTCCGCAATATATTATATATAAATGTCGCGTGTCTTCATATGTCTGACAATGCGCGTTACTTATCCACTTGGAACTCGTCCAATTTTTAGAAGAGTGAATGCACCTTTCGATCCCTTTACTGAACTTTTGCACAAAAGGATTTAGTTCGAAGATCAAAACGTCTTTATTATTTTTCAAATCACTCACATTCCGCATTGAATAAGCATATAATTCTTCTAGATTACTTACTATCACTATTATATTGTATATATTGTATATGCAAATATATTATACGTATATTTTTTAATAAAATGAAAGAATTTATACAGATTTTTCTACATAGTATTTGAAAATAATATAAAAAGTTTGATGGCAATTTAGAACCTGAATAAAAAATTATTTCAATAAGAAATAGACACGTTTTTAAAAAGTAATTAAGATAAAATGAGAAAATTTTTAATTATAAAACTATATTATTAAATATAAATATTAATTATTTCT
>NW_011627780.1:969325-980159 GCF_000204515.1 Acromyrmex echinatior
TAGTAATCGGAAGGCGCCATGTCTGGGCTATACGCCGCGTGCGGAAGAAGTTCCCAGCCTAACGCAAAGATATGGTCCTGAGTCGCTTTCGCAACATGAGGTCGAGCATTGTCATGAAGCAAGATCACTTTACGACGTCCTTGGCCAGTAAATGGCCTCTTTTCTTCTAATGCATCGCTCAAATTGGTCAATTGTTGTTGGTAGCGGTCTGCCGTGACTGTTTCACCCGGTTGTAACAACTCGTAGTACAACACACCCTTCCAATCCCACCAGATACAGAGCAAAACCTTCTTGGCGTGGATATTGGGCTTTGGCGTCGATGTCGAAGGTTGACCAGGATCAACCCATGATTTTCTACGTTTAGGGTTATCATAAAGAATCCACTTTTCATCGCCTGTAATGATTTTGTGCAGAAAATCTTTTTTCCGGAACTTTGAAAGTAAAGTGAGTGCAGTGTCACGCCGTCGATTTTTGTTGTCTTCGGACAATTCATGCGGAACCCATCTGCCTTCCTTCTGAACCTTTCCCATCGTATGTAATCATACGGAAATGGCTTGCTGCGTAACGCCAAGCTGTTCTGCAAGCTCCTTTTCAGTTTGCGCAGAGTTTATATCCAGCAGTGCTTGCAATTCGTCCGTTTCAATCTTTTCAGGGCGTCCAGCACGCGATTCATCTTTAAGACTGAAATCTCCTTGGCGAAACTTTTGATACCGTCTTTTACATGTAGCATGACTTACAGCATTCTCTCCATATGCAGCACAAATCATTGCAGTGGCTTCAGCAGCATTTTTCTTCAGATGAAACGCGAAGTGAATGGAAAATCGAATATGCTCTTTTGTTATTGCCATCGTGAACACTACTGATTTTTGAGGTTATGTGCATCAAACGCCAAACCGTATGGCATTTTAGAAGGCCAAATGTTAACGCTTTAAATATATATATATACAGTGTATATCTTAAATAATGCTCACTAATCATGCAGTGTATTCCTAATAAAAAACTGAGTCGAAAAATCTTCCATTTTGCAATTTTTGCAATATATAGTTAATGAAATATTAATTTCTAAAAATTGCCGAATAAACGAATAAAATCTATTTGTAAGACAATTTTAAGATATATTTCAGTGTTCTTTGAGAAATATTTTGAAAATGTTTTTTAAAGATATCTTAATGTTGTCTTATACGTCGCAATTTTTAAACGCATTTTGCTCATTGGGTAACTAAAAAAAAGTTTAGACATTGCGAAAATTGCAAAATGGTAAAAGACTTTTCGACTCAGTTTTTATTAAGAATAGCATTATATAATTAATGGACATAATTTAAGATACACTTTATATAACGTTTATTTTTAGGAAAGTATATATAAATTTCTAGTTTCAGTTATTTTTTACAGTGATTTAATACATTTTTAATATGTGCATTGAGAGAACAAAATGGTTACTCTCTCTATTATTATAATTTAAATATAATTTATAGTTAGTGCGAGTTATATATATTTTTTGTAAAACTATAAACTATAAACATAGTTTTTATTACTAATGTAGCAATAATATATATATAATTAGCAATAATATTATAATTATAAAAATGAAGCTATTACGTCCAGACTCAACAGTTCTTTTCTTCGATTAGAATTTTCGTCATCACCATAAGTTATTAACAAGTAATATCGGTAGACCATCTATTTCTACCATAGGAAGTTACAATAGTAGCGAGCCAAATAACATTCGCCTTTTTAGACTAATAATCTACTCGGGACGAAGTTATTGGATTAAATATTTGAACTAAGTGTCAAATAGAAGAACTTTATCTCGAAGAACAGAAGTAAATAAATTAAGGATTACAAACTGGAACAGGAGTTGTCTGTAATAAATGGCACATGTGGCTCTAAATTATTGAACATCCGGCAAATGGTCAATAACGAAAGTTGTTTTAGACACATATCCCACTATCCCATTTCACAATCGATTAATCCTAATCCTAAATTAGACCAGTAACATACTCGAGGCCTGCACGCAGTGTTACTAACTTGCGAATATAAAAAAGAGGCCCTTCGCAAACAGACAGTCAGTTTCCATCAGACAGTCAAATTCTATCTACGACATGAAACTCTGCTGGTTCGCGACCAGATTCTAGTGGTGCGATCAGTTCATTCAAGCGATCTTATTCGCGATACTGTTGAGTGACTCACGAAGCCTCCAAATCGCTGGATCAACCCTTCCCTTGGGTCCAAACATTCACGAGACATCCAGCTGAGACCACTTTTTATCACCAAGGATAAATCCGAGGATCTTAGAGTCTTATAGTCACAGAGATCGGACCTCCGACAATCATTTTCGAAAGCCAAAACCTGCTGAATAGCAATAAGTCCCTCTTAATTTATCTGTATATTCACCGCAAAGCCTAATCCAACGTAAAATCATAGTGCTACGCTTAAACCGCCCCCACAAGGGTTGGCTTAGAAACTGAGCCTACCGTGAAGCGCGAAGACTCCTGGACCAAGCGTACCAGAAATACCTTGAGACTTCTTGGAATTAGAATCACTTAGCCGAGAACGCATTGTCTCCGCCACCGTTGGCTCTACCTGTTAACTAAGACTACGATTACTAAGATTACTAAGATTAGAGGCGATACCTCCTCTTTCTCCTTCACCTCCTCCTCGATCTCCATCATCCGCGTTTTCGGACGCTCTGACGGAGCGAATCTTCCCTAATATCCCCACCTCCAGCTCCCGACTCTTCTATTCAATCCATCCCTCCATCACCTCGATCATTGTCACCGATTGACTCGACATCGAGCATAGAAAGAGTTTCCCGCTTCTCCATCGCAAAACGAATTCCTCATTCATCCCGATGATTCTTTTGAATCCTTAATTAATCCTTAATTACATATTTCTGTGTAACACAACCTCTCCATTAGATGCCCACATAATCGGTTCCGATTATTTTAACCCACAAGAAATTTGAAATGCCATAACTGGCCAGCTATCTCATGTTCACATCCCAGTATTCCTCCCGCGATCACCCGTCTCTTATCTCCTATTTACGTTCTCGTAAATTTCTTTTATAATTTTTTCCTCCCTTCCTTCATATATAATTCACAAAATGAACTAATTCCTATATCATCTCTTCGTTCACACACACGCGCGCGCGCACACACACACACACACACACACACAGAGAGAGAGGGGGGGAGAGGGGGAGGGAGAGAGAGAGAGAGAGAGAGAGAGAGTCGTACGCGCGTGCGCATACGGCAAACTCACGCTCACCCATGATTTAACTTTAACAAAAACATATATACCAGTTTTTCATATAATTAATTTGCAATTCTGCGATTAATGATCTAAGCTACGCGTTTCATAATATACAACAACTCATAGTAATTAGTTTATAAAAATAAATAATACTACAATAAGATGAATTAAAAATACAAAATTATTCAAGAATACTAGCTTACTCTAATAACATGTTAAAATAATAGTTACTAATGCAGAGAGAGATGCAACTGATAATGCATGACTCTTGTTAAAAGATTAGATTTCTCTTATAATATGTTAGTCGTAAAAACAGATACGTTTACTTTAAAATGCTGTATACTATATGATACTAAGAAATTTTGGTTAATAATAAACAAGAATACTTTTAATATGACGTTCATCAATCTCTATTCATTTTAGAATCATAAAATCTCGTACCGACTTTCATCTCTCATCAGAGATTGCGTATGGTCCGGTCCCGAATTATTAAGTTCTTTGACTCAAAATTCGGACCGACGTTCGCATCGTTGGAAACAGGTGTTATAACGTCCTTTCAGGACGTTGACGCATATTCCAGAGCTATAAAAGATGTGTTCAACTCGTTCCATCCCCTTCCCGCGGATGCATGTGAGACAAAGCGTCTGCTCGTTCCATGCTTCATCCTTCTTATTCCTTCTTCCTCTAAACCTATCTACACATATAATTGGAGTTTGGACGTAACAAAGCTTTTAACCATAAATATTTAATCAATTATAATTACAAATATCGAACATTTCTCCCTTAATAATCTATTATATTTACATACTATATATGATTGCATACTATGTATGCATCTGTAAATATAATCTCAGATTATTAAGGATATTCACCAAATAGTAGAAAAGAGTAAAATCTCCATAGTCTTTTCATTCGAAATACGGTTCCCAATTTTTTTTCGCCGGTAGTGGCGCTTATAACCGAAGACCTGATCGTTTTCCGTGACACAAATATTTAAATTGCAGAAATGAAAGAATCGAAGATAATTGTTTAGTTTCAGCCATCCTCTTAAAAATCGATGCAGAAAATATTTATTCTAGTCTCATTTATATGTATTCATGTCCCTTTATATCAGTCTATGCCATCGATATGATAGATTTCCTAACTTGAATAGTCGTCAACTTAAATGATTAATACCTCGATCCACAGGACAGAACGACATTTCTTTTGCTAGAATTATCTTCATCATCATTTCGTGCAAAAACGTGTTGAATGAATTTAAATATAATTTTATTAACAAAATCTAATTTTATTAACATTGGAAATGAAGAGGCTAAACTCAACAATTACCTTACAAACTTTTAAAATTATAATCTTCGGTGCTTTGAAAAAAACTTTTCTTTTTTCCTTTACACTTATTTGCCTATTGATACAAATTAATACAGTACAGCATCTTTTTACCATGATATTTAATTTTTATTTTTCACTGAATTATTTTTAACTTGCGTTATTCTTACTTCGATAATGTTGCAATCGAATAAACGAGGTTGCAATGAAGTCAGAAGCGCCACGAATTTTGTGCCGCTACGGAGACCATAATAAACTGCAGAGATTTTACTCTTTTCTATTACTCCGTGATTGTATTTCTAATCATTATATAAAATATAGAAAAACTTTAAAAGACGCGGATATAGGAGTATCAAAAGTTAGAAGGAATGTTGCGAAAAAATATTTATTCCTGGAAACAAACTTCTGTATTTGAAGATATTCGCAAATTGTATTCGCGTTCATTTACACATTGCGAATTCCCGCTGTATAAAATAGTCTCTCATGATCCTCGAGAATGCAAAGAACCTTGTTGCATAAATAAGGACATGACGATGAACGTTCAGGAAGATAACAATAAAGAATGGCGTTCGTACGAGTTTTCGTGAACGCTTCCCGTCTCTTGAGCGAACTAAAGTTTCTTGGCAGACACGTGAAAGGAAAAATCTCCGCAACTTCCCTGCGGAATGTAGATGTCATGCTTTATTCATGAGGTCGCTAAATGCGGCCCGTTGCACTAGATGTGTATTTATTGCGGTATCTGCAACGTGTAAGGCGCAATATTTTACTGATCATATACTATAATACTGATATTAGATTGTCTCATGTATGAAACTTTTCAAGTTATTCCTTTTTTTCTTTTTCAATCTATTTAGGCAAAATAAATTTGAAAAATCCCGGTATCAGATAATAATAAAATCTTAATTAATAATACGTACTACTTCATTGGAAATATAATAAAGGTGTGTGAATTAGTTCGAATTCGAATCGAATCGAATCGAATCGAATAACAGTGATTCGATTCGATTCGTTTTCGGATCTAAAAGATTCGAAACCGATAAATTCGAAATTTCAAATCATCAATGGTTTGTGAATCACTCGCCTCTCGCTGTCCTTCCCTGTATTTCTTGTCACCAATCTTGTATCAGCGCATATCAATCTTCGTGCATGCGCGTACGCTTATTCACGCGTCAGTTATCATTGGACTCTATTAGATATTTTCATCTTTCTGACTACGCAATCTATGGCCGTGTTTCAATATATACCAAAGACATAGAGAATGGACTGCGCGATGTGTCAAAATGATCGATAAAAATAAGAGGGACCGTGGAAGATGACCATTTTTATCTTTTTCCATTCAATGATGTAATGGGAGAGAGATTGTCCGTCTTCCGCGATCTCTCTCTCTCTCTCTCTCTCTCCCCTCCCCCGCTCTCTCTCCCCCCTCTCCCTCTCTCTCTCTCTCTCTCTCTCTTACTCACTCATTATTGTCGACTCATTTTCAGCATACAGATATGACCAAAAAATATTTTTTTTAATACATTTATAACATATTATTAATTTTTTAATTTTTTTAGTTGATATCAGTATGTAAAAATTTGATTTGATTCGATTCGTTTTCGAATCAAAAGAATTCGATTTGGCATAAAGAGTTCAGATTCGATTCAATTCATTTTCAACATATTGTTATAAATTTGATTCGATTCGATTCGACTTTGCAAATGCTTGATTCGTATTCCTCTAAAATATAACTATATAATTAGTAATATAATTTATACATTTTACAAATTTTAATATAAAAATTTCACAAAATTTTAATTACAATAAATAAAATTTATCTATAAATAATAATAAAATTATAATACGACAGAGGAGCAGAGTGCCTTATTATGAAATAACGAGTTTATTTTGTAAGAAATCTATGGGTAGAATTTGAAAATGTAACAGGTCATTTTGAAAGAAGTTTAATAAGCTTTAAGATTGAAATGTAAAATTTAATGTAAATGTTTTTTTTTAATCAGAAAAAATATTAGGTGTTGGAATTAATTCGTAGCGTTTTTTAATGAAAGAATGTTATTTATTTCACATGAGCATTAAAAAATACATTAATGAAAGTACTTCCCATCACTTGTAAAACGCTACGAATTAATTCCAACACCTAATACAAAAAAAAGCTATATGCAAAATCGAAAAATTATGCTTCTAATATGAAGTGGCCTATGAGAAATCATTAATGAAATACAAAATACATCAGTATTGAAATTAGAAAACTTTATTTAATGTTTCTAAAATACAAATATAATGGAGAAGTTTCTTTGCAATAACCACAAACTTACTTATACTTAATATTCCCAGCGTAATGTGTACCCAGCATAAACACGCAATGTAATTTCATATGTATCTATTCCTAACTTTAATATGATGTTTGCTCTCTTTTAACAATAATCTCCATATTCTAACAACGTCATTCGAACATAGAAACATAAATTATCTCATATTAGGAGTGTGATTTAGTTTTGAGGATTTTACAAGAGATGGCACTAATGTCAATATTGTTGAAGACAATCACAGCTATTATTTCTTAATGCTTTAATATTATTCCATAATATTTAGTCATTTACTAATAATAAACGCAATAAACATCATGCCATCATTTACATCATTTAATAAAAAATAAAGCTTGCTAAATAGCATTTTCGATATGCGCGTTGTTTTTATTTTTTAATTAGAAGAAAATGGCGGCTAAGATCATAGAATTTTGATAGAAACTTATGGTGATGTTGCTCCATCAATTATGACATGTGAATATTGGTTTTTGTCGATTAAAAAATGTTAATTGACAAAAGCTGAAAAATGCAGATTTGCAAGTATTATTGGACAAAAATTCAACAATCCACTTCAGAATTTGCCAGAGAATTAAATGTTGATTATACTAGATGGGGTGAAAAGTAACCTCCTTGACCGCCAGAATGCGCCACTACTGCAAAAAAGTTTATGGTGCTTTGTAGTCCGTTCATATTTAGGCAGACATGCCAAGTGGCAGTGCGATACTGCCCTTAGTTTTGTTTTGAGAGCTGATTGTTGTTGACGTGTTTGCGAAAATGATTTTCGTTCTCTCATAAAACATTATTTTTTGAGAGACAAAACGGCGAAGGAAACAAAAGAAAAGTTGGATAAATATTATGTGGCTAATACTCCGTCAAATTACACCGTCAAATATTGGTTTCGAGAGTTTCGTGGTGGCCGCAACTCCACTACCGATGAAGTCCGCAGCGGCAGGCCCTCCGATGCGGTTACCGAGGAAAATGTCAAAAAAATACATGAAATGGTGTTGGCTGACCGGAAAGTGAAGGTGCGCGAGCTAGCAGATGCTACAAAGATTAGTACTGAGCGAACACGCCATATTTTGGGCGAGATTCTGCATAAGAAAAAAATTTTTTTCATTCCCAAGGAGGTTACTTTTCACCCCACCTAGTACAACAGTTATTAAATAATTACATGATATGTTATTTAAATAAATCAGTTTTTGAGAAAAAAAACCCTCAAACCTTAGTACACTCTTAATATATAGGATAAAATTACTGAAATCGCATACCTCCTAAATCGCACTACCTCGCTTCAAAATTCAATTATTGTACTCACATACTTTCTTATTGCAACGTTACTGCGTTACACTCGTGACATGAAACGCAATAGGAGTATTGTTACTTATGTAAATAGAAAAATCGTGATAGCGTTACTATTTTTCAACGTATTTCATAGCAGAATTACAGAAAGTCTAATCACGATAAATAATCTAAGTCTCGATTATTTATCGTGATTAAAATATTATTAAAATTAAATTAACAGAAGAAAAGTTTATATAATTTGCTTTACATTTGTGTTTATAAGTTAAATAAATAATAGTTTACAAAATGCTCTAGTTTCCTAAATCGCACCATAATGTATTTTTTTTTAATCGCACTACAATCTAAGATTTTAAATTGCATATTGTCTAATATTTTTACATTTTTTATATTTTTATTATATAAAAATGTATATTGTAAACCTACGAAATGTTTATTTTGTTTAAAAATAATTCCTTAAATTAGTTCTTAAATTATTTCTTCTGAAATTATTATGTGTTTCGGAAATTATAAAAAATATATTCTTAATTTTTTAACAGCATAATAAAATTTTTTCCTTTACTCATATAATTTTTTACAATAATATTTTTGAATTATTATGCTTTAGGAATATTAATATGATGCGATTTAGGCAACAGGTTTCCTTGTTGCCTAAATTGCACTATACTGAAAAAAATCCTCATTTGAAACGTTATAATAATGCAAAAAAATTTATTAAAAAATTACATAAGAAATGAAAAAAGTGCAGTTTATTATACTTAAAAAAATTTAAGAATATTCTTCATAATTTCTAAGTTATAAGTCTTTATGTAAAAAGTGGTGCAATTTTGGCAATCTTAAAGCGAGGAGCACAAACTCTTGCATAACACATAACACGTAATATATAAGAAAATGTATCAATCAACGTCCTTCGTTTCTTTCCTTTCCATGAAATAAAGAACTCAGATTGGTTAAATTTCTTACGCATAATACATAAAACATAAGAAATTCAACCAATCAAAGTTCATTATTTCATGGAAAAGAAGGGGACGGAAGACTTTGATTGACATTTTCTTATGCATTACGTTATACGTTATGTAAGAGTCTGTAATCTCTGTTTTACCCTATTAGTAGTATTTTGAATATATCATATTATGAGTCTTACATTTGGCAGTTTCACGATCATTAAATCTTACCTCTTTACAATTAAGAACAACATATCTCGTATTTTCTTATTAATATGATCTTACTCTATAACTGCATGCGGAATTTATAATAAATATTTATTTATTTTATAATAAACAAGGTTTAGAGACTCAGTTTAAGGAAACTTGCAAATAGCAGTCCAATTTTACAAATCTTTTTTCGGAACGACTACATATAGGATCTAATAATGAATTTTCTAATAACAAATAGATTTTAAATCAAGAGCAATAATTTCGTAGTGAAATCAACAGATAACGCCTATTAGTGTAGCAGAAGTCTCACTATTTTATATTAGAAATTTATATCATAATACAGGATTTTCCTTTAAAATTTAAGTTACAATAAAATTTATATCTATAATATAATATTAAAAAACTGTAATATACTGACATTTTTAATAAATGTACATAGAAGGAGCGATTTTAGTGAAGTATTTACAAATTTAGCTTGATACAGATCTGAAAATAATTATGCGTGATCATCAGAATAATTACTTACAAAATTCAGCAGTACTGCAAAAAATTTTGATTTTTGGTAGCAGTTTGAATATTCTACATAATTATATTAATGGTTTAACAAAATTATATTTAGATATGTATCTAGTTAAATTTTTTAATATTTCTGCAAAACCATGTATCTGTTTTATGTAGATCGATTTTGATTATAATAAAATTATGCGATCTTGCCCCCGATGCTTTTTTAAAGATGATTGACTTCAGAGAATAAAATGTATTGCAATTATAATGAGTATATTTGCACTGGAATTGATAGATATAAACGCACATTGCACTATCATATATCTGTATCTTTCAAAGAATGCTATTTATTTGCACGAACAAACGAATCACTATCCGGATATCCCATTACGTTCATTCGCACACAGATTAATGAGTGCGGAATACCAAGTAAAACGGGTAAATTTTCCTAGTCATGTACACGCAAAAGTGTGTGCAGTCCATTCATGATTTACGGCGCTTCATTTCTGATCGATACACAATATAATCCGTCCCCATCCACTTTCGAGAACCGAACAACATCCCAGAATGGCGTTTCTTCCTAGTAGCGATACATAAAGGCTCCATGCCCGTCAGCGTGGCACGTAATGATTTCATCCGAAGCGGAGTGGGGGGAAGCGCCGCTAGAAGACAGGAATTGATAGATTTCTCTCTTTTGTGAGCAACTGGGAGCCATGCAAATATTGAACTGAAAGCACAAGGCTTCTTAAAGCACTTCCCCTCGCTATCGAGACTCTTTCCGAGTTATATGGTTCCGACCGTGAAAAGCAAAGACAGACGGAGCGAGATGAAGGATGGAAGAAAAGTGAAGAATCCAGAATGAGAAACGGGATAAAATTGAAAAGAGGTAGGAAGTGGGGGAAGACGGAACCTAAGTCGAGTAGGTTTCCGCTTTGCCTTTTGTATCACTTTTCCATCTTTCTGAATGATAGCTCTCACGTCCGAGCTCCT
>NW_011627780.1:980184-1062859 GCF_000204515.1 Acromyrmex echinatior
TCCCTCTCCTTCCCTGCCTCGCCTCCCCCTTCCTTATCCTCTTCCTCCCCTCTCCCCTTGCCCTTCCTCTCTCCCTCTTGTCCCTGCTTTCCTCCCCCACCTCTCTCTTCTGACCGTTCTCCCCCGCCCAATCCCCTCTCCCTCTACCCCCTCTTTCTCTCGATTTCTTTTCCTTGATCCATCTATCTCATTACTTTTTTCTTATTCCTTTCTCGCCATTCTTTGCAGGTCTGCGAACGAGAAACTTTGTAGGTGCAACATACTTCGAATAAGACTTTTCGACTTTGCTGAAATACGAAAATGGCAATCTGGAATTTTAAATTAGACTGCGCCTCGACATTAGTCCACCTTGGAAAGTATTTCATGCGAAAATGTCACGTCGTTAATGTGCTGCGGATAGTTCCGATTGCATCTTTCCTTACTTTCAGAGTAAAGCGCAGTTACGAATTTCGTTCTCTGATTTATCCTTGTCAAACGGACATTTTGTGCTTTGTTTTCTCACTAAAATGGAAAATGAATTACAAATTATAAACCATTTTATTTTGTATCTTTTATCAAATTATAAAAAATATTGATAAAATGTTTGAACAGGGCAATCGAATATTCACAATAAACATGTCTTATATTTATTGGGTCATCTAAAAAGTATCCGCGGTTTTTTGTCACTAGATATGCGTTGATGGTCATATATCTAGTGACAAAGTACCGCGGATACTTTTTAGATGACCCAATATTTCATATTTCTTAATACACCTTATATACATATATCTACCACATTTTTTATATTACGGACCGAAATTTTATTTTAAATATTGACCTGAGGGCTTATTACGGTTCTTGAAACGAGATAAAAATTAAGAAGTGACTGAATTTACTAGAATATTTATAATGTCATTGGTCATCTAGTGAGTTTGTTCATTTTTGTAATTTTTACTTTATAAAGAACCGTAATAAGCTCCCTGAAGTGAAATATATGTCCACTAAATTATTTTCAGGGATTGGAAAGTTATTTTTTAAAAGTATAATAAGTTAGGGCTCCACACAATAAAAGGAATAGGGAAGAGAGAATAAGAATTTCAACCTATCAGAAATCATGTAATGGAATACATAGTTTCTGATAGGTTGAAATTCTTATTCTTATTCTTTGTTCTCTGTTCTTTTTATTGTGCGGAGCCTCTTACTAAGTAGAAAAAGTAACAAGTTACTAGTTACCGACTTTTAAAGATAACTCGTTAGTAACAGTTACCGTTACTTGAAAAAGTAACTTCATTACTTTTCGTTACATTTTTAGAATCGACGACCACCAATTACAACGGACGGGCCTAGGGACTTTCTAGTTTTAAGCACTATGAGTGGCTTGTGTCCAATCGTATTTAATATTGGGTCATCTAAAAAGTATCCACGGTACTTTGTCATTAGATATATGACCATCAATACACATCTAGTGACAAAAAACCGCGGATACTTTTTAGATGACCCAATATATGGCTGCGGCACAGACTCTTGCATAATGCATAATGCGAATCAACTAATCTTTTCTTTTATCTTATTCCATAAAAAAAAAAGAATTTTTATTGGTTGATTCTCTTATGCACTATGCATTATATGTTATGCGACAGTCTATGCTGTGGCCATAAATGTGCAGAGTAACGATAAAAGTAATTGTAAAATTTATTACTGTTATCAAAAAAATGTAACTTTGTTACCGTTAGTTACTAAAGAAAAAAAGCCATTACCAGTAAAGTTACCAAAAAAGTAACGTGTAACTGTAACTTCGTTACAAGTAATGAATTACTTCCATTTCCTAATTATTTTAGGACCTGTAACTACATAGTTATGTAATTTTTGATAACGTTTATCTAACAACAATCTTCCATCTCCAAATCGACATTAAGAAGTTCCTAAAACGAAACTCGAACTCCGACGAAGTCGCCAGAAGTCGCGCCGCATATCGATATGTCTTTATATTGTATATCAATACATCGATATCTCACGCAACCTATGATACATGCAGTTATATATTCGTGTTAATTTTCGTATAATAAATTTGTCGCGATAAAACATCTAAGTCTAATTCTAAGAACTCGACATTGTTTGTTCGTGTAAACTACATGGGAATCACTATTTCGTACGTAGGTTGCAAAACTTTCATAGCAAATGTTATCACGACTTGACAGCTGAAACGCCATGTTACACTAATGCTGATTCTACAATAAGTCTGTAGTCGGAAGTCTTAGTCTCAATCGATGAAATTGACCAATCAACGTCGGTTGTACAAGTTGGCTATTGATAACTCACTGATAAGACTTAGGATTACCAACTACCGACTCATTGTAAAATCAGCATAAGAAATGATAAAAAAATATATCAATTTTGAAATTTTTTATTCTCGGAATAAATTCCACTTTCCAGACATGTATTAATGCGTGTATACTTTAATTCTAGAAAAGGATTTTCGAATCAATGAAAGAGAAAAAAAGTATTTATTATACAAAAATTACATGATTTAATCGGTAAAACAAGAAGCTTTAGGATCCCCTTAACAGATATCAATAACATCTTACTGTAAAATGCCAATTGTAAACTGATGAGAATGACTTCAAAAAAAATCAAAGTTATTAAACCCAAAGAGAACAAGAAAATCAAAATAATGTCAATTTGACGTTATATTGGCCGAATTTATGTCATTTTTAGTCATGATAAAAATCTCGATCTCAGACTTTATATATTAGGTGTTGGAATTAATTCGTAGCGTTTTACAAGTGATGGGAAGTACTTTCATTAATGTATTTTTTAATGCTCATGTGAAATAAATAACATTCTTTCATTAAAAACGCTACGAATTAATTCCAACACCTAATATAAAGTCATTCTTAAATCATCTGAGATCAATATGACGTCAAATTAACATTATTTTGATTTTCTTGTTCTCCTTGGGAATAATTTAAATTTTTATTTCCAATTAATTATATAACTGTAGTATTTTATTCGCGCATCAATTATCATATTGTATACTCATATTTACTCATATTTACTGTTTTTCCTTTTAACGTTTCTTATATTTATGTTACCTTTGCACATACATATGATTCGTATTATTAAATTACAACTATATTATACATATATTATTATATTACATATTTTATATTACTATGTCATTAAATGTTTCTACTAATTTATTCAAATAAATATTGATATAATTTATCTCTTTAAGTGTGAATATCGCCACTATAATTTTTATAAATCGCGCTTGCATTATTCCTCGCTTTTTATCGGCCCACATCGCAACTTATTGCAATTCTACGCGAAGTGTGCATTTTAACTTTTTATTTATGCAGTGCTCCGTGACCTGTGGCACCGGAATACGGACGAGGACGATCGAATGCAGAGATGGTGTTGGTGCCATCTCCAGGGACTGCGACCTCGCGGAACGTCCTCATACCGAGCAGGCATGCAAGACGAACGTCGCATGTCCCACATGTAATTGCGTTATCTAAGTTAAACTCGTATTAGATCGAACGAATTTAACATGCTTTAAGCGACGATCTGAAAATTCATGCGTAATTCCCTAAGCAGATTATACAAAATTAGAGGCAAATCTGAAATTTAAGTTTTCTGAGATAATAAGAAGAATCTTGTGTCGTGTAACTAACTTTACTAGAAAATATTTGTTAACATTTCCATTTATTATGTATGATTTATAAAATGAGTTATTTTCAACTCTTTTTCTTACATTTCTTATATTTCAAGACAAATAAATTTTAAATCTTCTGTCTTCGTTTGCGTTCCGCGAATTGGAATATTATTTTGCAGAAATTCTTAACATCGCAATAAAAATTATAAAAATTATAAAAATTTTTATTATTTACAAATATTCTCTTTAAATTATATATACACACATATACATATTTTAAGGAATTATAAAATTTTACATATAACATATTTGTTGCATATAACATATGATATTTGTCATAATTTTAGAAATATTAGTAAACAAATAAGAATTTAGTTTTTTCATAGATGTAATAGATATAGGCTGGGCATTTCCATGAAGTTGTCAGTCATTTTCGGCTGTGTTCTAAAATTCACTGCCAGCAGGGAAGAGATGAATAAGAATGTATTTCTTATTCGTCTCCTCCCAGATTTTTTGAAGTGTCGCGAAATAATTTTCCTTATTAGTCACATTTAAATAAAATTGTAATAAAATTATTAATCAGAATATTTCTGTACTTACATTTAACTTTGGTTTATTGATAATAAAACAAACAATATTTTTACAGAAATAAATATTGAATTATTGTTTAAAATAAAATTTTTAAAAAAGCTTTAAGTACGCTTTGGAGATCGGATCGTTAAATTGTAACATTGGATTCCTAAATCGTACTTGTAATAATAATTAGTTTTTACAAAGAAAGATTTAAATTTTCTTAAAATCCAACAAATAATATTTATAAATAATTTTTAATAAATTATCTTAAAAAGACTCAATACAAATATATTTTTTCTTATGCAAATATCAAAATTACAAAAGTATTATTTAATTATTCAATCTTAATATATTATTTTATTTTAAATTTAGATATAATATAAAAACTAGTGACAAGTATTATTCAGCTATTCAAATTTAATATTATAAAAAAAAAATATGTATATTGTTTTAGCTTAAATGTTAATACAATATAAAGACTAGCAACAAATTTACCCCATTTTCTCTATTTTTACAAATTTGCCAACACAACATAACTTACAAATATTTTGTTAATTTGATCCTATACTCGAAAAGAGTTTAAATATCAATTATAACCCTGTAGTACATTATAATTCACCTTATACTGATAATGTCAATATTTTAGGCAAATTGTACGAAAACTTAAATCAGACACCGAACAAAATCAATGTTAAATGTTGCAAACAAATGGCTCAAAGCAAAACAAAAATGACAGTACTTAATCCATATTACTTAATCCATACTACACATCTGTCATTATCGTGACATCGTCATCTTTAAAAAAATGTTTCGTTTAGAAAATACAATGGAGGTATAATTAGCCAACTCCCACCTGTATGTAGGAAACTTAAGCGTGATGAGCAATGCTGCAAAATGTTTTTACATTCGAGTAATCAATTTTCTACAATTCTTACATAATTATTTTAATGGACCTTAATTCTTATTTCAATAATATCGTTCTTTCTCTATAAGATGAGATAATGTACAGTCCATATATCTATTATGTCCATATGTTTTTTTAAGGAATATTTAAAATCGTTTTGTTGGCAAAACAGTTATTAAGTTCATAATAAACATGTGATTAAGTTCTCTTTACTGTACAAACATATTCTTACGAAGCACAATAGCTGCGTTCAGTGGACTCAACAGTTGAATGAGTGCTCGCTTCTATTGATGTATTCTTCCAGATATAAAATGCTGATTGGATGATCTAAAAGAATACACCAATAACAATGAGGGCTCACTCAATTATTGAGCCATTCTTACATTTTGCAACACAAAATTGTGAAGTCGCAAAATATAAGAATGTGTTCTTTGAAACTCAACGTGTTTCATCGTGTAAAAGAAAATTTAGAAATAAAGTTCTGAAACCCAGAAATTATCAAAGAATGCGATTATCACGTACAAAGGGAGTATGCATAGAAAATAAGATAGTATTTGAAATGTTATTTAGATGGAGACGGTATGTCACAACCCCTGATGCAGCCGTATCCTCTATCTCCAATGTCAGAGAAATTGATGGATCAACCAATACCTTCCGAATCAACGTAAGTCCTACTCTCTTTTCTGTATAAATATGTATTTTCTGTATAAATACATACACACACACGCGCGCGCACAGGGTATGTTTCCTCTAACTTGATAATTTAAAATATATCCGATGTTTTTGAATACCTATATTAAAAACAATAAAAATGTATCCTTTTTGCCTAGGAACATACGATCACGCAAAATTGAGCTCCGTAACACCTTCCCCCCTCCCTTACTTAAGGACGACACGAAACGAGGCTCATCCATAGACATAGTATCTTTAGACCAAGCGTCAGAAATATGAGGAGTGAGGGAATCCTCATTTAGAAAAGGACGCACTCTTTTCGTCTAGAGTATCTATAATAAGAGTACGGTCAATAGAGCGTGTACGACAAATCCGGAAACGCATCGAAACGCGCATTTTCATATGTGAAGTGTAAAACTGAGGCTATGTTCAAAAATTTACTGCCAGTACTGAAAATCTATAGTGCATGTAAGTAAACTATAGATTTTCAGTACTGATAATAAATTTTGGGCACCAGAAGTATAAAACTAAAATTGTACATACAACAATGGGTGCGTTTAGCAGAACGCATCCGTGTTTTTTTATGAATGTCTGCTCTGAGATAAAACCATTCTTCTAGGTTTAAAAATGTAACTCAATCAGCGCAAAGAAAATTTCCAACAATTGCAAAATAAATATTCTGTTGAACGCAGAGGGGGAGAGCCAATAATTTTATAATGAATAAATTAAAGAAGAATGACAACAGAGGTAAATAATTCTTGAGGCTTCCACGGTACTTTTTATATAAAGATTATGCATTTCGCGGGTTTTCTCCGTGTCCAGATCCATTGGAATACCAACATTTCGAGAATCTTGCAGTCCGAAAGTATAGAGAAGCCATAGAGATACAAAAACAATCTAAATAGAGATAATGGCTACAACATAAATAAAGTATGGAAAACCATTCTCCCACTTATTGAAGATTGATCAATTTCTCTCATCTCTCCTCCCACCCCCCACCCCACCTCTACTCAAATTCTCTTCTTTCCTCCCACTCCAACAAGTAGTGTAATATAAAAAGAACGACCCGAAGGAACAACTCAGTATCAGATTGCTCTTCGCCTTGATGAAGTGGGCTGCAAGGTTCATGAAACGTTGGCATTCCAAGAATGGATCTGGACACGAAGAAAACCCGGATTATGCAAAACGATTATGAAATAATCTTTAAACAGAGGTAAATATAAATATAGAATGAAAATTAAATTTGTTTAAAAATAAATAATATAAAAATGAATAAGATTTTAAAATAAGATTTTAGAAGTATTAATTATTTTTTTAAGAGTATATTTAACTTTTTATTAGGTATATTTATTATAGTACTTTATTACAGTATATATACAATTTGTCAATTTACATCCAATATTATCAGTGACGATACAATTGCAATAATAATACAATAATACAAAGTAATAAATCAATATATCCTATATATACCTTCCTGTATATTCTGACGAGTTCACCAAACACAGTTGGAATAGTATTAGGTGCGCAACTAAGTTCTCGCTGTTATTTTGATGAAAATGCAACTTTATTGTGAAAAAATGGTTACAAATGAATCATTGAAAGTATTGCCCATCGCTAGCTACTACTTTTTCCTATCATTCTGGCAGAGCTCGTATACCATCACGATAAAACTGTTCACTTACTGCTGGAGCCATCTGTTGATAAACAGCGGGAACTTAGTTGCGTATCTAATATCTTTTTTCAATATACGCTTGCCGTTTCCAGTCTTTGATTCAGTTCACGTTTCTGCATTAAAATGTACCTGAAATAATATACAACATACATCATTTAATAATTTATTTATATTTAAAAAACCGTGGATACTTTTTAGATGACCCAATATACGAGACTCTCTTCGCCGATGACTGTTACATTTCAGTTCCTCGTTCTCTCTTTCAATCCTCTCTCTCACTTTATACACATGCGCAAAACGAGAAAGAACGCACTTGGACTAAGAGTGCGTTCTTTCTCGTTTTGATATAAAGAGAGTGGCGCCAATGCATGTGTTTAATGCTGATTGGTTCCACTATTAAGTGTCCTTATTGTTAGTTAAAAAGAAGACAACGTTAAAGAAAAAAGAATTATTAAGAGGAATTATGTCATATAGATATATGATCTGGAGTATCAAGATGTAGGATGGAGTAGACACCAAATGGTGACTTCCGGTTAATTGGCGTCACTCTCTATACCCACTCTAGAGCCAAGTGAATGCGTCCTTTTCTAAATGAAGACTACCCTCACTCCTCAAATTTCTAACAAATCTCGATCTAGAGATACTATGTCTATGGATGAAACCCGCTTCGAATAGAAAGTCGTACGCCCCATGGCAGGAGGAATGTGAAACTCGCTTTCTATTGGAGAGGAAAAAAAAAGATGAACTGGTGCAAAAGTTCAGTCAAAATGAACAAGCCTCATGCTATCTTTCCACCATGGGCTCGAAACGGGGGTGAAAGTGACTTGAAACTCACTTCGTGTGGAAAATTGTATGCCTCTAGGCGGCGAGTAGATGGAGTGAACCTCAATCCCTTCGCATGAAAAGTCATATGTCCATTAGTATATATTAGGTGTTGGAATTAATTCGTAGCGTTTTACAAGTGATGGGAAGTACTTTCATTAATGTATTTTTTAATGCTCATGTGAAATAAATAACATTCTTTCATTAAAAAACGCTACGAATTAATTCCAACACCTAATAGCAAAAAATAAGACATTATTTTTTAACTTCGTTTGTTAATAACTTTTAAATAGTAACTGCTAAAATCTTTAAAAAATGGTCATGACCTTGACATCATATGTCAAATTGGCACGGTGTTTATTAATCCGAATAATGATCATGTATTTTTTAAATGACTTTGTTTTATTGTCAGAAATAATTTAATTCAAAAGAGGAGAATCAATAAGGCTTGATTTTGACCCTCCTCAAATTTTGATGCATCTCGTTAAAATGTATTTCTCAAAATAAATTTTATTCATCTCAAGTTTTGAGCTGAAACTAACATTATTATATGATGCCTGTACATATACTGCAGAGAATATATATTACAGTATATATACATTGCAGAAATTTATATTTTCGATATGGCAGCATTATCGAATTACCTTACCGAAAAAACTAATTTTTGTTATGCTATATATATACAGAATGATCTGAATCATATTAAAAGATATAATTTTTTCTGCATTTGATGCCGACAGTTATATTAACATATTGGAATCTGAAATATAATGCCGATAAAGTTCCAAAATGATTAATATTGTCCCAGCAAATGAGAATGGATTGAAATGGATTCAGATTTTCAAAAATATGAATTCATGAATATTAAAATGAATCTTTTTTAATCGTGAATGAATTTTTATTCATTTATAGGAATTGCATAGAGCATATCTCTATGTCTTTCAATCTAAAAATAATATTAGCATTTTCTGTGCATTGTGAATACTACTCAATTCAGAATTGTGAATGTAGAAATTTAATTGTACTCTCATCGACTTTTCGATCTATCGACGAAATCTCGAGTCATTGGCGCATGCGTAGTCGGGAGTGGGAATTAATATCGATATCGAAGATCAAAAGGCGAAAGAAAAGGCATGAGTTTGTGTTCGACTTTCCGACATGTAACAATTAACTGATAATCACATCAGTAAACTATTGTAATAAGCGACAATTGTCATCAAATAAATTATGTTAAGTAACCAAGTGAAGTTTATTTAAACTCTGATAATATTTATCCATAAGCAATCAAACAATAATAATTAACAGTGAATAAGAAGTACAGTTTCTTTAATTCAGTTAAATTCAAAAATAATATCAGCAATTTCTGTGCAACGTGAATATTGCTCAATTTCATATTCTGAATATGAAATGCAGTTTTTCGATCTAATTGAATAAAAAAAGTTTTGATTTAAAAATGAACCATAAATGCTATTTAAATTATTCAAAATTATAAGTAGGAAATTTTTCATTTTAATCCAATTAAGTTAAAAAAAGTTGTAACGTAAAAATAATTAAGCTATGTTCTTTTATTTCTCTTGGATTAGAAGTAAAATGAATGATCGATGTGAACACTCGCAAACCAAGTCGAACACAGCTCGAATAGACTAATCACGGTGCGCGACATCGGCCAAATGAGAGATTAGATTATTCGACACCCAATGTTGTCTCATAGTAATGTAAATTGTTTATATTTTATTATATTTGTTAAATGATGATATTTGTATTATATCTATATAATTTCGTTACTAGTTTAGCTAGTTGTAATTGAAGTAGAGAATGAATAACACATTTGAAAAAGTGGTGTAGCGGGTAACGTAGAAAATTCAATCATAATCCAGAGGTCCCAGGTTGGAACCTCACTAAAGTGCGTTTTTTAATACCAATTTGAAATAGTTAATTAATTTCAAATATAATTATTATAAATGTCTTAGGAATACAATTTGTAACTCTTAAATATGAATTTTTTCACATATTAAACTAGTATCAGCTTGGATTCAATCCATTTTCATAGATTTAAAGTACGCATTAAAAAAATTTTAATCCATTCTTATTTGCTAGGGTATAAACAATGAGCAAATATTACTTTGCAAGCTGTTGTGTATGTGTGTGTGTGTGTGTGTGTGTGTGTGTGTGTGTGTGTATGCGTGCGTGCAGATCAATTCAGTTCGCTCTGCCTACTCACGAAAAATGATTCCATGATGGAAGAGATAACATAGTGTGTGCAGTTGGACAATCTCTTTCTAAATTTTTGCCCTCTCTAAGGACTGTTTATAAGGAGGAAGAGCTACCAACTACTGTGAAACGCTAAATATGGGGCGGTATTCATAGTCTGTTCTTATTTTAAAACTGTCTTAAATAATCTCTTAAAATGCTAATACAGTCTTCGGATTGACATCTTAAGACTGTATTTAAGATAGTCTTAAATGCAAGAATCAACTATGAATACCAACCTGTTTCACGTCATAAAATCAGTACCAGTGAATTGGAATCTTTCTTTGTTTGATATACTTTATAATTCATCTTAGGTTCTCTTTCTATAGGAAGAGAAACATAAAGTGTGTTAAACAAGGAAAGATTCAGTACTAATTTCATAACGCGAAACAGATTGGTATTCATAGTCGATTCTTACATTTAAATACAATCTTAAGATGTCGTAAGTCAATCCGAGAACTGTATTAGTATCTTAAGACATTATTTAAGACGGTTTTAAAATAAGAACGGGCTATGAATATGCTTGTTTCGTGTTTCACAATTAGCCCTTAAATCCTATTGACGACGCGGAGCAAAAGTAGGCGTGGTTTGGCCGAACTGCACACCATATAATTCTTCATCCGGGTGATCCCGTAAGTCGGGGGCATCCTGTATATAGCACTGTGCAATCATGTTCGTTTGACCTCAAAGCATTTGAGATGAACGTAACCTATTTTGAGAAATATATTTTTTGACAAGACATCAAAATTTAAGAGGAACCAATCGACTCTCCTCCTTTAATTAAAAACATTTTAATCTTCCGCTGACAGACGCAAGGTCTCGCCAGATCCGCGAGTTAGAATTGTTTACTTTTTTCAACTTTGAAGAAAATGAATAAATAGATATTTGTTTCTATGATAAATATGTGTTTTTTTTTCTTCTCCCACATATTTGAAATAATTTACTACCCAGCAAACGAGAATAGATTGAAATGAATTGAAATGAATAGATTTTCAGAAATATTGATTCACGAATGTTAAAATGAATGCTTTTTAATTCTGAATGCATTTTTATTCATTTATAGGAATTGCATGGAGCATATCTTTATGTCTTTCAATCTAAAAATAATATTAGCTTTTTCTTTTACACACAAACACAATTGTGAATACTGTTCAATTCAAAATTTTGAATAGGAAATGCAGTTTTTCAATCCAATTGAATCTAATTGAATCCAATTGAATCCAATTAAATCCAAAAAAAAGTATTCGCTATTTAAAATACGCATTCGGATAGAAAAATATTTCAATCCATTTTAATCCATTCTCGTTTGCTGGGTACATATTATAATAAAAAACTGCTTTTCAAACGTTTTAAAACAATTTCATTCTTGGGTCACTTTTAATCTTGCGTCCACCGCATGCATGCGAGTATCTCGACGTCCGCTGTCCGAGGGTTAAATAAGATCTCAATAAGAGATAATATACAAAAATAAAAAATTTAAAAGGAAATGGGAATAGTAATTATAATTAAATTAGAGTGACAATAATATTATAGATCTAGCAGCTCTTCTGTTTCTACTTTCAAATATAAGTACTCACATATATTGATATATGTAAGTATTTATATTTGAAAAAGATAAAATATAAGTACTTTTATATTGATATAAGATAATTTTTTTATTTACGATAACATAATTAATAAATAAATGAACATGGAGTAAAAAATACTCGTATACATAGGCTGCTGGAAAAGTTTCTGCAATCTAATATTTCCAGTGGCGCTAACGTTTTGCTACTATCATATCCGTAAAATTAGACGTTTTAACCTATAATTCAGTTAACAGTTTGTACCCAAGCCAACTAGTTTTGTTTGCATAGTATTTTAAAAGAAGTTATTTTGTGAGAAAATGGAAATTTCGCGTGAAAATTTTCGGGCAATGATTTTTTATGATTACAAATGTAATCTAATTCCGAAACAATGCATCGATCGATTTCATTTGGCTTTTAGGGATGAAGCATCATCCAATAGGACTATTTATAATTGGTTTGCCGAATTCTAGCGTGGACGCCTTTCTTTGTGACGAATTCCGTGAAGGAATCGTCCATCCACGTCTGTTGTTGCCACTTGTCTATTGATGCTGTGCGTGAAATGATTGAGCGAGACCGGCATATACAGCGAGATTCAGGCATCCTTAGGCATTGACATGAAAGCAATACATACGATTTTACATGATCACTTGAGCGTACGGAAATTTTGCAGTCGTTGAATCCCACACAATTTGATCAAAGCTCAAAAACAGGCTCGTGTTAAATGGAATAAAGAAATGCTCAAGAAAACCAAGGTCGATCAAATTTGGTCTACAACATCGTTACTGGGGACATGGATCTATTCGGATGAGCCCAAAAGTAAACAATAATCTACTGTTTGGGTATTTCAAAATGAACCGAAACCAACAAAAGTTCGTTCACACAGTGCTGCCAAGCAAATGATTGCTTATTTCTTCAGTTATATCCGACATGTGGCAACCGTGGCTTTAGAGGATCGAAGGACTGTAAATACTGATTAGTATACAACTATTTGTTTGCCAGAAGTCATAAATGAATTGCGTAGAACAAACCGAAATTGTCGCATCATCCTTCATCATGACAACGCCAGCTGTCACACAGCACGTCAAACCGTTGATTTTTTATCCAGTAAAAATGTCGAATTGATGACTCATTGTCCGTATTCACCTGATTTATCACCTAATGACTTCTTTTTGTTCCCAAACATTAAAAAGAAGATGCATGGTGAGCGATTTGAATAGCCTGAAGCAGCTGTTGAAACATTTTGTACACTGATTTCTGAGATTACAACCTCAGAGTGGAAAAAATGCTTCGAAAATTAGTTCGAGCGTATTTCAAAAATGTATCGATCTTAAAGGCGAATACTTCGAAAAACAATAAAGCCATTTATCGAATTTTACATGTTTTTTTTTCATATTGTTTGCAGAAACTTTTCCAACAGCCTACGTATTTTCTTAAAAAATTAACACAATGTCATGGCTTATTTCGAGCTATAATTAAATTAACATATCTTAATTATTAATTTAAAGTTAATTTAATTATAAATAAGCTGTGACATAATTGAATGTTCCTACGAATTTCATTTTGATATGTACATGTAGATAAGAGTAATGTACGTATTTTTGTTTTATTTTGTAATGTAATTTGTAAAGGAAAATGTAAAGAAACATATGTATATCTTGTTTGATCTAATTTAAAATCCAATTTAGGTAGTCCGCGAGACGACCACCAAACGATTAATTCATCAAGTTCTCAGTTCGTATAAACTTTCCGTTTCGCTACAATCCTCGCGGGATATGTAACATCGATCGCAATTCGAGAACAATGGTAGCAGCTTTTAGAACAACCATTACCACCATAAGAAATTCCATAAGATGTTAAATCTAGATTCCGTTCAGTCAGTGTTTATATTATAACTTTCTCTTTCTGTATAACTATTTGATAATTTCCTCGTATCCCTTACGTCTACATAACGTATATAACGCATCATTCTATTCTTCCGTTATCGTAACGATTTTATCTGTCACAGATTTATTTTATACGAGGATAAATAAGAACAAAAGTTTCGCTTATGCAGAGAATCTAAAGGAGTCATAGACAGTTGTGGGATCTTAAAGTACAATAGTATACACTCGCGAATTGAAAGTATTCAGAATGACTTGAATTTGAAATTATATATTGTACTAGACAATGTTGACACGCTTGTGCAATTATAATGAGATTGATCATTTCAATACTGAGATATAAGCAATTAAAAACTGCACATTTTATACGTTGCCTCAAAGTTCATGAAAATGTCGCGTTTATTTTTACAGAATCTAAAATAGTAATGAGATATTAACAAAAAACAATGTGATAGAGGAACTTAAAATGGATATTATAAAAAAATTCCATAATTTTTGACGATTTAGTTTGGAAAATAAAGCCAAAAGAATGCAATTTTCGATTTTATTTGGTATATGAAAGGGACGGTCATTGAACATGTGGTAACACCGTACTTCTCGCATATATCGCGTTCAATTTAGGGCGTTCGAGGTTATGATGGTAAGGTTACAGTCGATCTGACATTGTAATCTATGTATCTTGCAAGGGATTTTTCCTATTTATGATAATCTATTTAAATATACTTATATGTCATTGACAATGCGACGTTGCCACATTTGCGCGCTATTAATCTACGTCTGCGCGATTGTGAACAGGCAGAATCAAAAGTTTTCTCTCACAGGCGAGAGTGGGAGTATCGGTCACCGAGCACGTGATGGGACCTAACTTTTGGATTGGTATTGTCGCGAGTGTATTACCTTAAGAAATTAACCGATCACAGTCAAATATGAGAAGAATAATCGACTATTGATTGATCAATTACCTAAAATTTAAGACCTCACAACCATCTAACTTTTGTTGTAAACTCCGCATTATATAGTCAATTTTGATAGTCATAACCTTTATCTTAAAAACAAAATTATAACATATTATCTTAATCCTAATAAGCATTAAGAAAAAACCAGTTGACTAGCTCCATCTAGCTGGTTGCGTTTTCTCAAAGAAGTGAAGATTGACCTCTCATGGAAACATTGGATATTAAAAAGGAAAATTATGTGAGAACCGTAGCTTAAGTTCATATAAATTTCATATTAATTTCAAAGCTTACGTTTCCACATGGAATTATCTGTACGTACTAAGGATGGCTATAAAATTAGCTGAAATATGTATATTACAAATTAATAATTAAATTAGGATACATACAATATAATAATATTGAAATTGATTGCGCATTACAGCGCTAATTCCCTATTTGCCGAATTTATTATAATTTTTTTATTATCTTTATTGTATTTAGATCACTATGTTACAATATTTATTTTTATAATACAGGGTCCGGCAAAATGATCTCCCACATTTTAATCTTTAATAAAAACGCCATTGTAAATGCTATTTAGATTTTATTTTTATTAACTGAAAATTTATGCTACGCCATTTGTTTTTATTGAGTTTTGAAAATTACAGAGTCCAAATGGTGACCATTTTTTTCGATACACATTCGAAGCTGATTTCTAAAAGTTTTCATCACTCGAGCAATAATTTGAGGCGATATTCCTATAATTTCTTGGCGTATTGCTGCTTTCAATTCGTCAATGGTTCGGGGGTGGTGTTGAAAAACCTTCGCTTTCAGGTAGCCCCAAAGGAAAAAGTCGCATGGGGCAAGATCGGATGAACGCGCAGGCCACCCAACGTCTCCACGTAACGAGATTTCGCGTCCTGGAAACATTTCCCTTAAAACCATTGTCCTTCTTGCCGTATGAGCCGTAGCTCCATCCTGTTGAAACCACACATCCGAATGTTCAAGTTCTCTAAGTTTTGGTCACCCGATCTTGCCCCATGCGACTTTTTCCTTTGGGGCTACCTGAAAACGAAGATTTTTCAACGCCACCCCCGAACCATTGACGAATTGGCATAGCATAAATTTTCAGTTAATAAAAATAAAATCTAAATAGCATTTACAATGGCGTTTTTATTAAAGATTAAAATGTAGGAGATCATTTTGCCGGACCCTGTATATTACAAACATTACACACAAATGACACGATTCTCGCTATTAAACGAGAATTTAGTTTTGATCACTCTTAACAAAACTGATCTATTCGGTGGGCATAGTATGACAAATATTTTGAAAATTACGAAGAACTTTTTATGAGGACGGATGACTGATTCTATTCAGGAACACTTATTATCATTTTACACTGTTCTGTTAATGTAAGAAATTTTAATTAGATTGTAAGTAAGTTTAAATTTATATTGTATTGAGGAAAATTCTGTGAGTCAAAACATTTACGATGTCTTATATTTAAATATATGTCAAATTATTAATTTATTATACATCTATTTCTTTTGCTCTATTAGTGGTCGTTATTAGGATTTTTAATTGCACAATGTTACGTCTGTTTGATTTTTTATTTTAAATTGTAACGTTCTTGGTCAACGTTTTATAACACAATAATATTCAGTAACATTACTCTTTAGTTATGAGATTACACATCATTGAAAATATATACTTAAGTGGGGGAAAGGCGACCCGATACCGAAGAATATGTATCAGATAATAATTTCGTCACTTTATTTGTTTATACTGTTAGCTTACTTTTTTATATATATTATCTCAGACACAGCTCTACCAAAATATGAAGCTTCATTGTCTAAAATTCTGACATTTTCTCAATCGAAATTATGTTAGATAATCTATATTCATATATAACTGAGGAATAACCACTAATTTTTTTTATATCTCTTCTATGATTCGTATTTTTAGCTGCCTCTTCGTTTGTCCTACATATGTAACATTACAATTTGTACATTCGATTTTGTAAACATCATTTCTCGACATTTTATGTAAATAATCCTTCCCTTTTGATAAATTTATTTAATTTATACTATATGTATACTATAAGTATTGTACGTATATGCAATTTGATAATTGATCATTCAATTTAATAATATTCTTGAGGCTCCTTTCTATATCAAGATTATGCGTTTCGCGAGTTTCCTCCGTGTTTAGATCCATTCTTGGAATGCCAACGTTTTATGAACCTTGCAGTCCATTTCATCAAGGCGAGGAGCAGTCTGATACTGAGCTGTTTCTTCGGGTTGTTCCTTTTATATTATGCTACTTGTTGGAGTGATGGGACAAAAGAAGAGAATTGGATGGTGGGGGGGGGGGGGGGAGAGGTGAGGGAAATTGGTCAGTCTTCAATAACCGGGAGAATAATTTTCCATATTTTATTTATGTTGTAGCCATTATCTCTATTTAGATTGTTAGGGTGTTTTTGTATCTCTATGGCTTTTCTATACTTTCGGACTGTAAGATTCCCGAAACGTTGGCATTCCAATGGATCTGGACTCGGAGGAAATTCGCATAATCTTTATATAGAAAGCACCCGTGGAAGCATCAAGAATATTATCAAATTGAATGATATTGTGAAAAAGATTAATTATCAAATTGCATATATGTACATATACAATACCGTATAAATTAAATAAATTTATCAAAACCGGGAAGGATTATTTACAAAAAATGTCGAAAAATAATGTTTACAAAATCGAATGTATAAATGATAGTATCAAGCTGTTCCTCGCCCTAATGAAATGGACTGCAAGGTTCACGAAATGTTGGCATTCCAAGAATGGATCTGGACACGGAGGAAACCCGCAAAACGCATATCATTCAATTTGTTGCAAATTGTTTAATATGTTTTTTACGTATGGAATTGTAAAAATTTTATTATCTTTTGATGATTTATTTTCATTAGAATTTTTGTTTGCGTAAGTATGGTGTTTTAGTTTATTTCTTATTATAGAGATTATAAATTTCAATGAATAATTATTGTTTAATAATGAATTGATTGTATTTTTTATGTTTTCATTGTGAAAACTCGGATGTATTAATTTAATTATTTTGTCAATCACACCAATGATAATTTCTCTTTTAGCTTATAATATGTGATAGTGTGTTGTTTGTTTTGTGAAAATTGTAATGTAAATACCTTCCTGGAAAATGTTCTTGTGAAAAAGATTAAAAATTATTTTATTGTTGTCTTTATTAAATATAAATCTAAGAAGTTTAATTTATTATTTTTTTCTGTTTTTATCATAAATTGTAAACAAAATTATATTTAGCTGCATTGAAAATTCATTTTATATTTTAAAAAATTTGTATATATATTTCTCTTTATAGTGTGAAATTTATTTTAAATTATTGTAAATTTTATAATTTATAATAATTTATAGTACAAATAAATAATAAATGCATATTATGTACAAAAATAACAAACGCCAATATCTATTTTAATGAGAAATATTTTTCAAATAAATAGAAACGTTGAATATAATGACGGAACGTCATTAATTAAATTTTAATATCCTACATGATATCAAAATAAACTTTATTATATTTAAAAATATATAAAAAATATAAATATATGTATATCTAGTATTATATTTAATCTAATTGTTATCTGTGACAATTATGGTTAATCATAATTATTTCACTATTTTTAATATATGAATATATATATTAAATTTGATAATAAAATGTATATACACATTTATAAGTACAGTCATAAATTTTTGTATTTAATAAAAAATTTTAATTATTGATAAATATCATTATTATATATACGCATTTGCGATTTTATAAAATTTACGTTAAATTTAAATCACAATTTAACGTTTACAGACTGGAGATACTTCGTTTTAATAGAAAGAGATTAAAGTGTTTTAGTTGTATATATGCAGGGTATCTGGAAATAATCGCCAAATATTTCATGGTCAGGTAGAGAGGACTAAACTGAGTCGAAAAGTCCTCATTTTGCAATTTTCACAATAATTAACAAGATATTAATTATTAAAAATTGCCAAATATTGGTCTTGAATAATTTTTTACTCAAATACTCAATCAACTTTATAGAAAAGCTGCAAGAGACAAAAATCATTTTCTTTATATAGTTCTAAGAATTTTTTCAGAATTTTTTATCAACTTTTTAGTACTGCATTTTTTTTTACGAACATAAGAAAATACGGTATTAAAAAATTCTGAAAAAATTCTCTTTATATAGTTCTAAGAATTTTTTCAGAATTTTTTATCAACTTTTTAGTACTGCATTTTTTTTTACGAACATAAGAAAATACGGTATTAAAAAATTCTGAAAAAATTCTGAAAAATTCTCAGAACTTTATGAGAAGAAAATAAATGATTTTTGTTTCCTGCAGTTTTTCTGTAAAGTTGATTGAGTATTTGAGTAAAAAATTATTCAAGACCAATATTTAGCAATTTTTAATTAATCTTGTTAACTATTGCGAAAATTGCAAAATGGTAGAGGACTTTTCGACTCAGTTTAATCCTCTCTATCTGCTCATGAAATATTTGGCGATTATATATATATATATATAAAGAATAATTTATATGCTTTAAATTTCTCTTAAGTATTCATATGGAAAATAAATGATCAAATTTTAGGCGTCCAATGCATTTTTCATCTTTTCACGATCCAAAATTCTAGTTATCATAGTTTCCAATTAAGCTCACGTTCTCTTATCGCATTATCTTATAAGTTATACCTACGCGAATTCGGGAATGTATCAATCGTGGAACTTGGGTTCTCAGGTTCATCGCCGAGGAATGGTCTCCCTGCAGTGTCACCTGCGGCGAGGGTGTCAGGCACAGAGAGGTGCGTTGCAAGATATTCCTCGAGTTCAGCCAAACCATCGCTAAACTACCGGACAGTCAGTGCTCCGGCCCGAAGCCCGTTGAAACGGAGAAGTGTACGATGGAACCGTGCGGTTTGCTGGAAAACAGCTTGTCCTACAGGATCGACACAGTTGGCGATAGCGGATACGCCGAATCGAGCCTAACGGATTCGTATAGTAGATCATCGTCCGGTAGTTCCGGCGGAAGCGGATACGACAGCAGTATCAAGGTCGCCCCGGGTAGCGACGTGCAAACTACGTACTCATGGAAGGAAACTGGCTATACTCCCTGCAGCGCGACATGCTTAGGAGGTAACGGTTCGGACAACTATTGTTCGCCAAAATTGCTTTTGATAATATGACCCGAACGGATAAGAGGCCGAGCTCTATTACTCGGGAAATCCACGAGGTTTCAAGTTCTCAACTTTGTCATATATATGGATTTTAAATGATGAACAATTTCCATTCAAGTTTGCATCATGCCAATGAACAAATATTTCGAGAAATCAAATTAAATTTTAATTAAATTTTAATTAAATTAGCTCTTGATATAAATGATTAAATCATTCATGTCTTATACATCTTATTTCTTTGAAATACTAGAAACATTTCACTAAATTATACTAGAAACATTTAGCAGTCTCTTCTTTTCCTTTTTTTTTAATACACTATTTTATAAATACTTTTATTAATGAATATGTAGAATCACTTAATAATTTTTGTTTACTTATCAATAGTAAAAGTAATAAAAAAGATTAATCCGAGACACAAACGACTCATCGTATGTATAGTAAAGAATATTATTGTGTCCCATACAGCAGAAATATCCGAAATACATCATAGGAAAAAAGAATAAGATATCACATATCCCAAATATATCTTTAGGATTGCATTACCCTATGACGTATCTATTGTGTGAGATGAAAATATTTGTGAATTTTTATTACCCCCGAATAGAATTTAATGTCATATATCAAGATTTCACTTATTCCATATCAAGTTTTTTTGATACAAATTCAAAGAATCGCTATATTTTTATTAATGAAGAAATAGGGTAACTTCAATATATATACCGCACTTATCAAAAATTTAATTTAGTAAGTATTATTTATTATATTTAAAATAAACGAACTATATCAAAAACTTTGTACTGTCTACTATTATGAAAAAAATATTAGAAATCCGAAATATTTATATTTCGTATTAAAAAATAAACTTTTTTAAACCCTTGCATATATATCCCATAGGTGTGGAATATATGGCTACTCATAAGCGGAAGGGAAGAGATATGTACAGCTCATAAAAAATTTACAAATATTGCATATAAATAAGACGTAAAATGACACAATAATTTATAAAATATGTTTATATGTTTTATTAAATAATAAGAATAATAAATATGTATATGAAATAATAAATAATTACAATCTAAATAATAATTCAATCTTACATGTATTACAAATGTTATGACATGAGGTATTTCAGGTAATGCGTTTATTGCATTTAGTGCACTGAATTCAATCTGCGCACTTTGTATGCTTTCGGCTTTGTAAATTCCGTCCGCTAAAAATGCTATATATCCCAAACAGGTGGGATATTTATAAAATAACAAACTAACCAAAGAATAGAAGAACAAAATACTTTTATTTTGTTATACAACATGCTTTACTGTTCCTCTACACTCATTTATCACGAAATAATCACTAAGTCTTTTGCACGTCCTATAGTAATTATTTTATGCAGATTATAATTTATGATGGCGCTACTTAACACAGTGACAAATCAATTCAACTCACAATAATTTCATTAATATTAACTCTCTTACAAGTATGGGTCGCTAGTGACCGAACGATTCCTGTTCGAGCTCAAATTTCTTTGAGTGTTTTGATAATTATAAATTATACAACATTTTATTATTTCCAAAATAATTCCAAAATAAAGAAGTTCCAATAAAAATTTATTTTAAAAAGTTGAAAGCATGTTGTTAAATTTTTAGAGATTTTTTTTTAATCGTTCTGAATAGATAAAAAAAAACGAACGGATCTAGTGCCTCACGTTTGTATGAATAAGGCACCAAATTGTATCTTGTACGATAAGAATTAACAGTAAGAAACTGAAATCATAATACAATATTAATATAACATAAAGGTATAACAGAGTAATTACGGGAAAATTACCCTCATTCCTTCTATTTTTTCCGACTCTGCGTAAATCCTAGTGCGGCATATTTGCCGGAGTTACTGTATACATTCTTTGATAAAAAAAAATATGAACATGTGTATAAATAAAAGGACCATTATTTCGGAAACGGATGATAGATATCATCGGAATAATGCCACAAGACTATTTTCTCTTGACAAGACCTACGAGAAAGATTTTATGCATCGAAACCATATCTATCATCGTTATCGAGAAAATAATCCCAACGGCTAGATCTGTATGTAACTTTTTTGTCAAAAATGTATTTTTATTTAATATATTTTATTATACTTCTCTCTACATTTCTTAGAATGAAATCTCACTCTAAGAAATTTAGAATTTATTTAAGGGAATGAATGGAATAAGGTCGGACCTAATTATTAGAGTCCGACCGAAACTTTTGTCGAAACTGAACCGAAACACTTGGCTATATGTCAATATCAACCGAAACTAAAACCAAAATTAAAAAATCGAATCTTATAAAGGTCATATGTATATACATGCCCACATATCTTATTTTTTTTTTCATAATTTATTCAAAACAATAATTAAATTTTGGCCAAAATTGGAAACCAAAATTTCGATTGTATCAGTTTTGGCCAAAGAATATAAGTACTTCTTCATAAACATTAATTATTGAAACAATGATTACACATGTTAAAATTAATATTTATGAAGAAAAGCTATAGTTTTAGTCGAAACTGACACTAATGAGTGTTCATTTTCAGTTTCAATGAAAGTTTCAGTCGGACTCTACTAATTTCAAAATCTTGATTTTAATAAAAATTAAAATAACTTGTGTGCTACTTTTTATTATATTGTACACAAATGGATACAATATCAAATGAATTTATGTAATATCTTTAAGAAATTACATGTTACAATACTTCTCTATTACGCTCAATATTATACATATAAAGAAGCTAATTTCCGGAAAAAGTAAAATTGTCCAAGTAAAATAGTGCCTTTTTTCTATTCCGTCCATTCTCCTTAAATAAACTCAAATAGACTCAATTATAATTTGCTATATTATAAATATTTTATTATATTTATTATATATAATATTTATTATATTAGTAAAAATGCACTTTCCACACATTTTATTTACAGGCGTATCTTTTAGTATCCTTGAACAAGTAAAACGATTTAATAACTCCTGATTATTTATTCTTTCTAATTTTCTACGCGATAGAAGATAGATATTTGTAAACGAGATAGAAGAGCATTGTGTAGTCTGTGCAAAGTCGATATTAATCGTTTATTGAATAGGATTAGCGAAATGAATTTAACTCGTCGACATAGCCCTTAATTAGCCCGGCAAAATCGTGCTGATGTCATTGTGCAATTAACAGCGTTGAGGTATAATCGTATTAAGATTACTCTGTGTCGACTAACGCAATACAAAGGGACAAGAGCGTATGCTCCGGGCGGATTATCTATCGTTTATGACGAATCGCACACACCAATTTTACATATGCTTCTATTTCGTTCTAGGTGTTCAAGATCTTATTATAAATTGTGTGCGGGACGATACCGGGAAAACGGTGATGCCGCTTTTATGCTCCGCGGAAACGAAGCCAGAGGCGAGGATACGAGTCTGTAATGATCATCCATGTCCTCCAAGGTAAATTATATTATAATTCTGCGATATCGATTAGTTTAATGCCTAAATATTAGAATATTATGTAACTTCATGTTACATAATAATGTTTAATTTGTTTAATTGTTAAATACCTTGGGATTGCTTCTTATAGCTAATAAAAAAAATATGAGGCGTCAAATAAGTTTGAAAATTTTGTGTGTGTTTTAATTTATCAAATTATCAGTAAGTATATTCATTGAAAACAAATTCTGGGTTGTTACTTACATCTTATTAAATAGATAAAAATAATAAATAATCAAAATAGCTATCTTCAGCTTTGATATTAGTTTTAAAGTGCTTCAGAAATGGTGATCTTTCCATGAATACATTTTTCCAAGTAGACATTAAAGCAGTCTCGAGTTCAGCAATCAATGAAAATTTTTTGGTACAGATTTTTTAGTCTTTTTAATATTTAATAAGATGTAATTAATAAATAATAAATAGTCATACATCTTATTATTAGGTGTTGGAATTAATTCGTAGCGTTTTACAAGTGATGGGAAGTACTTTCATTAATGTATTTTTTAATGCTCATGTGAAATAAATAACATTCTTTCATTAAAAACGCTACGAATTAATTCCAACACCTAATAAATACCAAAAAGACTCCAGTAACTCCAGAATTTAAATATACTATCTATGTAGCGCGCGCGCAAACTGAACATCATTTGTCGTCATTTTGATGTTAAAGTGACATCTTCATATAATGTTATTTTGATATCAAAATAACGACACATAACACCAATTTGTATGTTACTATATACAAGAGCAAAAAGTATTCGTACAAGGAAATTTTTTATAAAAAAAGTCTTATTTGTAGAAAATAAACATTAATTTTATACAATGAATACATTCTGTTCTAACATATACAAATGAGCTTCGCATGTATTCCTGATATTATAAATTCTTCGACTGTACAAATACTTTTTGAGCATTCAAATAATGGAATTTTTAATTTTCGCTTATTTTTTAGATAATATATTTTCTTGACATCAATTCGATGACTCATTTCTCTCTGGATAATATTTAATTTTTAAAAATAAAGTTTTTTTCAAAAATTTTTTCTCTGTACGAATACTTTTTGTACTCACTGTGTTTACAAATTGTATGTTTACAAATTTTATTCAATGCGAGCAGTAATGCTCTACAAATAAGGATATGGAAAATTTGATCATTTTATTTTATAAATTGATGAAATTGTTTATTGATTCGCCTCTTAATCTATTATTTTATTTTCTTATTTTCAAGTTTTATATATTTATATTAGGTGTTGGAATTAATTCGTAGCGTTTTTTAATGAAAGAATGTTATTTATTTCACATGAGCATTAAAAAATACATTAATGAAAGTACTTCCCATCACTTGTAAAACGCTACGAATTAATTCCAACACCTAATACAATAATTATATTTAAAAAATACTTGAATGATTTTTTTAGTATAATATGCCTTACCGTTTAATTTGCGTTAATTTTGCGAATTGTATGCAATTTGAGAAGGTTTAATTAATATTACGACGCAATTCTCTGTGCGATCTTTTCTGACAAACGTGTGATCATCTACGCCCACAGGTGGAATTATAGCGAATTCTCCACTTGCATGAGCCCTTGCGGTATTGGTATACAGACACGTGACGTTGCTTGTATCCACGAGGTGACACCCGGCACCAACAGAGCAGTGACCGTTCCAAATTACATGTGTCCGCAACCACCGCCCGCCGATAGACGATACTGCAATGTACTGGATTGTCCTGTCAAATGGAGCACAGGGGAATGGGGGAAGGTATATATTTGTACATGTTTGTATAAAGCTTCAACAATCTCGAGGAAAAAGCTCTTTGTTACACACTAACTCGGAGTAGAATAGTGATATAAACTATTTCCCTTATTCGTACAAAAAGAACATGAGAGAATTTACTCTACTTGATGTAAAGAGGCAAAAATTTCTTATATATCTTTATAAAAAAAAAGATCATAAAAAAATTTAATCATTTTAAGGAAATTATGCGAGTATTGTGAAATTTTCATTTAACAACGATATATGTAAAAAATAGGTTAATGAAAGTGAAGCACTGTAAACGTTGCGCAGATTTATATGTATAAAAACCTCTTTATCGAGTAAACATTTCGACTCTCGTTCAAGTCTTCAGCACAGTTAAAAATCCAAAATAGAATTCTCAGTATGAGAAACACTCCAGTCATCTCAGCGTTTTCAATCACATAGTTAGTTAGTCAAATGAAATTAATAACGATAGATCATAACAGTAATCATCGCCATTTCTCTTTAATTATAAACAATGAAATGGAATTAATTATAGACTAAATATAGTATTTTATGCGAGAAAAATTGAGATAACTCACCTCAAGGATCCAAAATTACAACTTAAAAATTAACTACAAAATATAAAAATCCGCAATTATTCCAAATATAAAATTTTCGTTTTCACGAAAATATATGTGAAAATCGTAGATCATTTTACGGATCAAATTTTAAATGAATTCGTTAAAACAAAGATATATCATATATTCGCCACATGGCGTCGGCCTGTTTGTCTGACATAGGACGCAATCATTATAAGAAATCTTATAGATTACATTTTTTGTACAGTCATAAGATCAAACATCTTCGGGTGCTTTAATTATTGTGTTCATTTTATTTACGCCAACACACGTTGGTTAGTCTCACGTTCAAGTCTTTAGTGATGTTTCCAAATTTACCTGAAAATGTAGGTACAGTCTGTTCAATAAGAAAGTGTCTGCCATAATCAAAAAACTATAAACATTTATACAGTTTTTTATTTTTTTTTTTGAAGTACACATTATTAGCTATTGCGCAATTACCTACCCTAGTATTTTGTCCAATCACCTCCATTACTGATTATTGCATGACACCTTTTTTCCATACTTTCGACGAGGTTATCTGCATATTTCTTTGGCAAAGATCGCCATATCTTCTTAATTTGAAATGACAGCTGCTCCACCGTGTACACTGGCTTTCCTTTGAGTTTCATCTTCATGTACGACCACACATTTTCAATGGGATTAGCATTTGGGGACATTGCCGGCCATTCCATTCACTAAAAACACTGCCTCGTACCGCTTCAAGAATTTGGCACTCATTGTAAAAATATAATAAATTCGCTGACATAAACTACACAATGTGCTGGTAGGATATATTGCGCAAAAGAGCACGAAATAAAGGTTCAAACGAGTTCAGGAAGATATCGCTACGGTCACTCTTTGTAGAATAATGAGTATCACGTTCTTATTGAACATAATGAGCATCACGTTCTTATTGAACAGACTGTATATCTACGTGCGTGCATGCGTGCGTGCGTGCGTAGATGAGGAAGAGGGGGAGAGGCAGGGGGTAAAGAGAGAGAATAACAACCTACAGTGGTTTAATCCTCAACTACATGTCTGGTTTTAGAGTCTTAATTTACATGTCCAAATCATCTACGGCGTTTTTGACTGGCTGATTTGGAACAATCCATAACGTGATTTACATGTTTTAATTACATGATTTCATCATGCAACTGTGTGACGTGATTTTTTCCAATAGAGATGTCTTCAAATTTCAATGATATAAGCCTTAAAATCTTGTTTATTATTTAATAAGTAAATATTTGGCAATAAATTTATATAACTCTATCATGTAATGATAGAGCTACAAGATCGTTCTGAAAATATGGGATATTTTGAATTGCTTAATTACAGAAGTAAGATTTAATGATCGTAAAATCATAAGGCATGAAAATCATATAATAATCGTCTAATATGAAATAACTTATGCTCCTATGTCATAATAAAAATCGTTGCTAGTAAAAAGTATAAATGTTATACAATAAAAAGGACAATCGGAATGAAAAACATCGAGTATCTATTTCTGCGATGCTTGCTTTCAATTACCCGAAGACGAGTACTGGGTATAATGCGTCGCATTTTTCATGCACACTGGCTGTGTCTGTTTGTATTTTAGAAACATTACATAAATTTTTTTAATTGCAATACTGCAATGAAATACTTTGCATTTTATTATCAATTTCTAGAGAGGGCATCTCATATTAGCAACACAATTTTTGACTTTGTGATTTGCTCACTTTTTATATTTTTTTTTAATTAAAAAAAATAGCATTTAAATTAAATTTTACATAATATTATCTTAAAGCTTATTAAATTCCCTTCAAAATGATCTACTATTTTTATAAATTTTGCCCATAGACTTCATTTATTCAAAATGAACTCGGTATCTCATAACCTAGGGGCCTTTCCTATATTAAAATATATAGTAAATTTCCTATAGGCTTTTCCTATATTAAAATATATAATAAAATTATAAAATTAAAAAATGTATATATTAAATTATTTTCAAATATAAACTAAAATATGTATTTAAATTATCTGTTGGAAATTTTAGAATTTGAATTATCTAATTGCAGCAGTATATTCTATATAATTTGATTTATATATGTAATTGTAAGTACTCTAGGAAGCACGTTTTAAAAATTCCTAAACTTTTTTAATCTAAATGAATAATTTTAGTGTTCGAGAACGTGCGGTGGTGGTGTGAAGAAGCGAGACGTAGTTTGCGAGCAGATAATGGCGCAAGGTCGCAAGCAGAGTCGCGAGGAACGCGAATGCCCGGCTCAAAAGCCAGCCAGCGAAAAACCTTGTAATACCAGAGCCTGCCACGACTCAGACTTAAGTTCTAACATGCCACCAACCATCACGAGTCTGAATACCACGTACAATCAAACAGATATCAATGCAAAGGTAGATTTAAAGATTGGCGGAATTGCCAAGATTTTTCAAGGGACACCTTCTATTAAAATTCGCTGTCCCGTTCGAAAGTTTGACAAGTAAGTACAAAATCTGTGTAATTATGAATCGGACAAAATAACTACAAATACAATATTATCAGAGCGCAGATCGTATGGACGAAAGATAACAAGGAAATACGAAAATCCAGAAAATACAAGATCAGCAGAAAGGGAGCTTTGAAAATAATCGATATAGTTTCTTCGGACTCGGGAGTCTATGGTTGTATTGGTAAGCGATTTCGCTTGATATATCTAGATTGTGCGTATTTCGACACGTTGCTATGAAAAATTCGGTAATAATCCTTTTTAGCGGGAAATTCGCACGCAGAGACGCAGTTGATAGTAAAATTTCGTTCCAAAGAGCAGATAAGTAGCGAGGAATATTTACGACTTGGCAATTCCGTTCACCTACAACGAAACGCGAATCTCGATTCTGCACCAGCAAATTCTGGCGAAAGTCCATACACTGATCATGCAGGTAAATATTTTTATTTAAAAAATTATTCACTTTTGTACAATAGAAGACATTTCGTATTTCTGTTAAAATCGATCCTTGTGAAAATTGTTGTGTTAAATGTTTAACATATTCGCGTGATAATTTAATATAATATAATTATTATTTGAATATTTTGTATTAAATTAATATTCAAATGTTTTCTTAATATTAAAATAACGCAATTTATAAATAAATAAAAAGTAACAAAAAAATTAATATATTTTAAAAATAAATCAAAAGTAAATGAATAAAATACATATTAATATAACAAACAATAAATGTTAATTTTATTGAAAAAATATGTTACACAATTTGCTTTTACACAATTTGCTCTAGAGAACTGAAAGCTGATATATTTCTTAATAATTTAAATAAATTTTGTTGGATTTTTATTTGTTACGTATCTCATATAATATCTCATATAAATAATAATTGATATCAAAACTTTTTGTCTTTGTAATGAAGCAGAAGAGAAGGGGGAAGAGAAAATTAGCCTTGAACCTATTTACTTACTATAGACGATTTCCAGCAATCACACAGTATTACAAAGACACAAATTTTCTATGTTTAAGTTTGATGTAAATAATATTATTTTATTACAGAAGCATAATTCACTGTAATATAACGCCAAAATTGTTTATACATATAAGTAAGCAAATGAATATATACCTCTTTGCGCTGTGCCAGACTTTGAACGGTACAATACAATACTATTATACATTTACAATACTATTATACATACAATACTATTATACATTTTTAATTTTTTCTTCTTATTCCCGAAAAAAATAAGTTCTTTTATTTCTTTCACTGCTTATTTTATATTTATGTCTTATACATTTATTACGAAGAATAAATTGATGTAACTCTATATCTATGTCTTTTTATTACTTTACTACATCCTAAATTTCGATATAACAATGCTTTTACAATTGTTTTTATAAAATTCTTTACTGCAAGTTCTTTACTGCTATTTAATATAATTATAATAGTTATTCGAAAAACATATAATAATACAAAGCTCAGATACGGAAAAAATTTTTTTTATCGTTCCAGATCAGTAGCTGTATATATCGATTCTGGAGTAATATCAAAAGAATTACATCTTTTATGTAGATCGATGCATAGTCAACAAAATTCTGATTTAAAACTGTAAAATTTCTTTCAAAAATTTACAACTCAACACGTTAAATATTACATCAGTTATATATTTTTGACATTATTTTTACTTTCTAACATATTTATCTTGAGTTAAATTAACACAAAAATTTGAGTTGATCGTTTAGAACACATGAAATGCATTAAATTTAGCGCAAATGTTCCAATTATATATTCAGTACCGTTACAAATGATTATAATAGTAAAAAACAAAATCTTTCGGCTACAAAATGTATTGTACAAATTTTAAAAACCGTAATAAATTCTTTATTAAATAAAAATTATGAATAACATCCATTATTTTTAAAATCTTTATAGACTATAACTTTTTATTTTTAGTTTTAGAATGAAAATGAAATTAAATCTACTAGATTTTTTTTTAATTCTAAGCTTATACACAAATGCAGATTTCAAAAATAATGTAAGTCATTAATATTTTTAAAATCTTAGATTGTGTAATCTTAAAATTTAAAATCTAATATAATTAACAATAAAATTTTAATAACTTCTTTATTTTTAGCTTAGAATTAAAAAGAAATTAAATATATTAAATTTTTTAATTCTAAGCTTATACTGCAAATCTAGACTTTAAAAATAATGGAAGTTATTAATAATTTTTAATTTCATGCACACGCAACTTTGATTCTTTTTTATAGCAGCTTATGGAAACCGTTTTGATAGTGAGGATCTTAGCCATGAACGTGCGTTTCCTAGCAAACCGACGAGAAAACCACATCAAAAGAAGCAAAAGACCAGTCCCACTCCGTCAGATGCCACGATGATGCATAAAGAGCATACTGTTACCTCTCTCAACCAGGTACGCGAAAAAGCATTCTACTGTCAAGATTATCTCCCGCTACAATAATTCGTATCTTGACATTGCTTAACAAATGGTATGTGCATGAATTTCAAACTAATTTTCTGGTGATGGTTCTGTATTTCGCTTTGCACTCCTGGACTAACTTTCCTCGATGTCGGTTATTCGATATTTGACTATCAATCAGCCGGGATATCACGAGTCCGTGGAATCACCTGCTCCATCAAGTGCTTCCACTCTTGTGCCGCACTTAAGCTACTTGATATCGAGCTTGAAGGTAAGACGTTAATTTGTAAATAAACTTGATGGAGTTATATAAGACGCGTCTGCCTGCTTGTATCGCCATTGTAGCTAAATTTTCGACAATTTACTCGACATATAGCGTTACATTATTAAATGTTAAATATTAACACGCTTTATGTAGGCCTATTGGCCGTTTCACAGCGAAATAGCCAGAAGTAATAATCGCAGAACCGTTTCTACATCATTTGTCAAGGACGATCATAAAAGAATGGCGACAACAAAGCGTAAAATGTCTAATAAAGAAGCCGACTTCACGTATCAAAATGTAGAGGATAACTTTGACAATTTGTATCGTAACACAGCCATCCCGGATGAGACCTTCGGTCCAGATGAAGAACGGATATTTATCGATGTCGATCCGTACGATTTGGACGAATCTGTATTCGGGCTGCAACACGGCGACAATATTAAATCGGATATAATGGAGAAAGTTGATACCAAGCTTACTACAAAGCCTGACATCGATTATATCGAAGAATCATTAAAAAATGTTAAACGACAATGGCAAGAGTCGAAAACCGGATATAAAGATCACTGGAGCACCACGCCCAAAAGTCACGTCCTTCAAAGCAGAGATACGACAGAATCTATCACATCTTCACAAAACGATGAAATGAACGTATATTACATTGAAGATTCGAGCACAAAAAAGGAAATGCTCAAGGAAGCAGACAGTTTTACCGATGATAGTGATAAGTCCATCAATCACGACATTTATGGAAGCTTGAGAACTGAAGCTCCATCGAATATCACCTCCACAATGATGTCTAGAAGTCCTGAAGATCGATTAAGGATATCGGAGTCGGATCATCGTAGTTTGAACCATACGAACAGGACAATCGAGTACAGCGAAGCGTTCGAGGAAGAGCTGGATAAGCGGAAAATCGTGCCGTATGTGGAAAATCACACGGCGGATTATACAATCGCACGATTTCAGACTACTAAAAACTTGGAAAATAGAGCGAGAGATGATTCGACATTGATAGATGATCTGAGGTCGGATGTTGTTAGGGAGAATCCTGATAAGAACGTAAAGAACTTATCTCATAGTCGAGAGGATCATGCTGGCTCCATAAAGGCCTTCTCAATTGATCTAAAAGAGACATTTAGAGAGGGACAACGTGATGGAGATAAGCCCGCGAACATTTTGACCTCCACTATAATGGAAGAGGACGACACAACAAAAAATACCGCTGTAAAATCTCTCGCTGTATTAGGTAAGATTGTACTTAATAATTTACATTGTCTTGATAATGTTTAAGCAGTCCAATAATTAAACGAAGGACTTATAATGCAGCTGCGGATAATGTTCTGGTCTTCGAGTGGGTTACGACCGATTGGTCGAAGTGTTCTCAAACTTGCGGAGGAAGTGGATTCCAGGTAAGATCATTTTTTTCTAACTGTGATTAGCTTGAATTAGAAAATTTACAATTCTTTTGAGTTAATTCGATAAAAAGAATATTTAGATTTAATTACTATCATTGTTAAGCAATTGTCTAAGAAATGTTTGAAGCGATAAAAAAATTTGAATGATTAAACATCTACTTGTGATATATGATTGTTCATTCATTTATTTCATCATGATTCATTCATTTACATTATCTACTTACTATCATTTAAAATACATATTATATATAATTTTATTAATTTGTTAATTTATCCGAAAAAAGAATTAAAGAGATCACGACATTTTAATGAAAATATTTAAAAGTCAAAAGAATTTGAAATTTCATCCAATTTCATATTAAAATATATTTCTACTAAAAAAAATTTCGAAATAACTGCATTACAAATTATTCATTGTCATAGATGCGAGGTGCACAGTGTACAGTTCGATCGACGAAAACAGATGGCAACTTCACGCACGTTTCGCCAAGAACGGTAATCGGTCAGACATTGTGTGAGGACGCCGGATATCCAGTACCGCAGAAGGTGAAACCCTGCGGAATGGGCAAATGCCCTCAATGGCATGTCACGGAATGGACTCCGTGTGAAACGTCCAGATGCTTCAATTGGAAAACAGCAATGCAGAAACGAGACATTAGCTGTCGTCTGGTGCACGATGCTAAGGATGGACACGAAAACGTCACGTTGTTAGACACGAGTAAATGTGACGAGGCTACGAGACCGCTACAAAGACAGGAATGCTACAATGATGCTTGTAAGGGTGTTTGGAGGGTCGGCGAATGGACTGAGGTAAATAGACCGATTAAAAATTTTGATAATGATAATGTTTACATTAAAGTAATATTCTGACAGTGCACTGCATCTTGTGAAGAAGACGGTATCAAATATAGGATTTTACAATGTGTCTGGTTTGGTACAAAGAAGCCAGCGGGAAATGCTTGTAGAGATATACCACGACCTCCTGTAATGAAAACATGCAGGGGTCCGCCTTGTCCTCAGTCTACCGGTAGGTTTTTGCAAAAAAAAAATATACTAGATTTTAAGATTTAGCCTTCATGCTAACTAATGCCTTGATAAAAATTTTTCTTAGAATTCTTCATAGAATTTTTCAGAATTTTTCAAAATTTCTATATAATTTTATAACATTTTAGAAAATTATTTTTTTATATACAAATTGTAACACTTTTCAGAAATGTTGAGAAAATTTACATCTTTTCTAGAATTCAACACAAATGAACACAAACATCGTATATTCGATCAATATTAAATATTCACACCAAAGATTTTGATGCCTAATAATATTATTGTGTGAATGTTTAAACTGGCAATTAATACGAAAAAATTAGATGCCAAAGTTCGCTTTGATCGAATATGGTCTTCGCTTATTTGTGTTGAACATTTCTTGGTCATTTTTCCTTTACTAAATTGTTTTCTAGAATTTTGCATGTATGTAACTTCTGAAATATTCTAAGATTTCTAAGACTTATAATTATCCTGTTTTGAAGAAAACTTAGAAACCAAACAAATTAATAAATAAAATAAGCTCAAGTGATTAAATCTAACAAATTAAGTAATGCCAATATGAAGCAACACAGGATATTCAAGTGTAAATTACATTATTTATTAAGCAAGTAAATATATGTTTCAACCTAGTTCAGATTCTCATCGATTAATTAATAAAACCATATTAGTAATGATAATGTTATTTTACAATAAATCGGAAATGAAGGTCAAGCAGGATTTTTATTGCTTAAATAATTCCATGTGAATTTATATATTATAATACATATTTCTAATTCTGCAAACTGCGCGCCGAATTTCATTTTCAGTTTTGAAATGCAATTCTAATATAACTAAAAAGCAGTAATATCACAAATTAAATTATGCCAAGATTCGATTCCTGGCCGAGGTAATATTTTTAGTGTTACGTCTAATGTTGTTGAGATTTTCTCTGTTTTTGAGTCAATGTATTTAAACAATTTACTCGGGGACCGGAGATTAAGTTGTGCGGTTAAGAATGCGGTTCACTGGGAAGTACCGGATAATTTAGAGGAAGGGTAATCTTGATTTGAAATAAGGGCCGATTTAATTTGGAACCTCAATCTCTTTTCTCTTTGTCTTCGTCCGCCTTTGGTAGGCATGGAGATAATACAGAAAAAGAATTATAATAATAATGTTCCGGAGAACCGTCGTAACGAGGGCCACGCTATTGGCAGCGACAGTCGTAACAGCTCTCTGAATATGAGAAAATTATGAATTCTCCGAGGAAGTGTTAATAAATGGGGGCCACGCTATTGGCAGCGACAGTCGCACAACCTCAGATATTCATATATGTATATGTACTTGTATGTAACCGATTAGAGATTTAGAGATTCCATCAATAGATTCGATTCAATATTTTCGTTTATTGAAATAAGTAAATGCTATAAGTAAAACAATGAAAAAGAAAAGTAAGATTCTGAAGAAGCGCGAGAATAACTCTCACCTTGATTGTATAACTGTAACTGTAGCTGTAACTGTAACTAAGTAACTGACTGATTGTCTGAATAACCGACTGACTGACTGGCTGGGTGACTGAATTGACCGAAAAAAGGAAAAGAAGGAAAAGAAGGACTGTTTCTGTCTTTGACAGCTCCTTTTATATTCTGAAAATGAGTGTGGAAGTGTCCTTTCAGAACCAATCGACACTCCTCAAAATTTGGTAGAACCTATACTCGCGCTTTCCTTGAGATAAGGTAGCAAGGCTCCGCGTAAGCGGACTACTCCCCACTCTATAAGTTTATTCTTAATAAGTAATAGTTGAGTTTTAACAATTTGTAGTAATAAAAATTCGGTTTTCCTTAATATCCTTTATGCGCAGCGAATTCACTACATTCATATGTTTAAAATTAATTTAATTTTATTAGGAAAAGAAAAAGGGAAAAAAAGATATTTGTTCTCGCATTCAGGAAGATTTCTATTTTACTGCTAATTACTTAATCGTTAAACGCTATAATAAATAAGAAATTCATAAAAGTAAAAGTACATATTAACAACGAATAGAAAAACCATGTTCGTAAAAACATTTGAAATAAAGTCACACGGATCATTTCAATAATAATTAATCAATAATCGATAAAATAGAACATGTTAATCATGACAAGACAAAAATAAGATCAATTCTTTTGTCTTGTAACGACTAACATGTTTTGTTTTATTGACTACTGATTTTTAATTAAAAATGGCTTATTCTATCGAAGTATTAAAGAGATCTTGATAAATATTTAATAATAGGGACTATCCTCCAATAATCTTGATTTTAACATATATTGTCAAGGTTATGAATGACTTCCAACAACTTTTACTCAGCGTTCGTCCTTCGTTAAAAAGTTATTAACAAAAAATTCTGCTATATAATAAAAAATTCTCTGCTTTAAAATAATTTCTTGATTTAAAAATAAAAATTTTTTTTGAAAACATTTTTTTATATAATTTTTGTTTTTAAAGCAGAAAATTTGTGATTTTGTAATGATTTTTTTTATTTGAACTGAGATTCATCCCATCTCCCCCTGTTTAAGAGCGCACGACTTTCGCGAAGCGAGATTGCATTACCATTCCCTTATGCTTAGAAAGTCATGTGCTCCTAGCAAGGGAGCGAGGTGGAATAGGCCTTGCTTTGCGTAAAAAGTCGTATGTCTCATGGCAGAAGGAAGAGATGAGATGAATCTTGCTTCGTGTGGAAAGTCGAAAACCCTTATGGAAAAAATAGTACAATTATTATAGACCTTGTTTCGTCCCATAAAGTAATGAACTTTTTTGTTAAGGGGAAACTTCCTAAAGGTCGAACTCCGACGAAGTCACCAGAGGTCGCGCCGCGCGCCACGCATCGCATGTCTTAATATACTACCACATGTAACCTATGATACACGCAATCGCACATTCGTGTAGAGTGCGATTACATGGAGCGCGGGTGCGCGATTCTCGGTACAGTAACTAATAGTAACTATCTAGGCAACTAGGAAACTGCATATGTACCGCCTATTTTTTTCGTTGATATTACATGGAGCGCAGTTTACGGCACGAGCTAGTAACAAACTCACATTACTATACACTGCTATGCACTTTTTAATGGAATTAATTAATTTAAATGCAATTATTAAGTGAATCTGTTAAAAAAATAAGAGTATCGATAAAGCGTGCATAAAAATAAGTTCATATATTTTTAAAAATTCATACTAATGTGAGTTTGTCACTAGTTCGTGCCGCAAACCGTACGAAAACCACGCTCCATGTAATATTGTCCATGTCATGTAAAAAGTATCCGCAGTACTTTGTACTAGATATATGACCATCAACACACATCTAGTGACAAAAAACCGCGAATACTTTTTAGATGACCCAATATCAGCGAAAGAAATAGGCGGTACGTAATACGCGGTTTCCGCAGTTACCTAGTTAGTTACTATTAGTTATTGTACCACGTCCCGCGTACCGCGCTCCATGTAATCGCACCCTGAATTTTCGTATAACAAATTCGTCGCGATAAAGCGTCTAAGTCTAATTCTAAGAACTCAACGTTGTTTGTTCGTGTAAACTATTGGGTCATCTAAAAAGTATCCGCGGTACTTTGTCACTAGATATATGACCATCAACACACATCTAGTGACAAAAAACCGTGGATACTTTTTAGATGACCCAATATGTATCTGGAAACCACTTCGTACGTACAAGTTGCAAAGCTTCCCAGCAAACGAGAATGGATTAAAATGGATTGAAATTTTTTTCTATCCGAATGCGTATTTTAAATAGCAAAATATTTTTTTTGGATTTAATTGGATTCAGTTAGATTCAATTGGATGCAATTGAATTGAAAAACTGCATTCCTTATTCAAAATTTTGAATTGAACAGTATTTACAATTGTGTTTGTATGCACAGAAAAAGCTAATATTATTTTTAGATTGAAAGGCAGATAGAGATATGTTCCATGCAATTCCTATAAATGAATAAAAATGCATTCAGAATTGAAAAGCATTCATTTTAACATTCGTGAATGAATATTTCTGAAAATCTGAATCAATTTCAATTAATTTCAATCCATTTTCGTTTGCTAGGTTTCATATTAAACAAATGATGATTTGACAGCTGAGACGTCATGTTACATTAAGAAATGATAAAAAATATAATCAATTTTGACATTTTTTTGATTATTCTCGGCATAGACTCCACTTTCCAATATTAATGCGTATACTTTAATCCTAGAAAAGGATTTTCGAATCGATGAAAGAGGAAAAAAGCAGGGTTAGGATTAAAGTTAAACAATCTTGAAAATTTAACTTAATTAAGATACAAGTTAATTTATAATAAAAGTAATTAAATTAAAAGTTAAGTTAATAAAAAAGTAATTGAAAAGTTAAAAGTTAAATTTATTTTTTTTATTTTTTTATTTCATGATTTTAGGGTTTCAGTCTTACAAATATCGAAAATGACAAATATATACTTCATTTAGAAAATACTCTATATTCTATTTACATATTCTGTTCACATATACTTATTAAATTTAAGTAATAAAGCAATTTCGAAATTTTTGTCGGACATCTTTCCTTACAAGTCATTGAAAATAAGTCCTTCTGCACTGAACAACCGGTCACATGAGCTCAACGTGAGCTCACATGAGCCGAAGATAGTATTGATGTGTTATATTTTATTTAATAAGGAATAATATTTCAATCAGAAACTAGATATATCAAAATATACGGTTTCTGACAGATTGAAATCTAAGGGTCGATTGTGTAATTTGAAATGAGATGAAAATTACAAAAGTAAACAAATTCACTAGAATATTTATAATTTCATTGGTCAACACCTAATAAATTTGCTCACTTTTGCTATTTTTACTTCATTTTAAGTTATCTCTATTACCGCGTATTATGTCTGAGACTTAACTTCAAAAATATTAAATAAAAAATTAATAGATAAAATGTAACTAAATAAAGATAAAAAGTTAAGAGTCTAAATTAAGTTAAGTTAAAATTAATTAACTTTTTAACTTTTTAACTTAACTTTTATCTTTTTAACTTAGCACTATCCAATCCTGGAAAAAAGTATTTGTTATACGAAAATTACATGATTTAATCGGTAAAACAAGGATCTTCTTAATAATTTTTTAACAAAGAACGAACCGGATGAAACCTGTCGGAAGTCACTCAAGGTCATAATCTTGATATAAGGTGTAGTAACAAGATCCATCCATTATTTTTGCATGAAATTGAAGGCTTTATTTAGTATAATTAGAATGATTCGATTTAGGTCAAATATGCACCGTTTTGTTCAATAACTTGTTGCCATTTTGAAGGTAATTCCATTATGCCTCTCTCATAGAAACCCTCGTTCCTATTGGCAAAAAACTGGGACAGTCGATTTTCACAAGCTTCTCTTCAGGCGAATTTTTCACCAGCAAAATCATTCGCCACAGACAGGAACAGGTGATAATCACTTGGAGCCAGGTCCGGACTATAAGGTGGATACATAAGAACCTCCCAACCAAGCTCCCGGAGCTTCTGACGAGTCGATGTGTGTGGCCTTGCGTTGTTCTGATGGAACACAATTCCTCTCCTATTGGCCAATGCTGGCCGCTTCTGAGCGATTGCTTCCTTCAGACGGTCCAATTGTTGATAGTACAGGTCCGAATTAAGAGTTTGGCCGTAGGGGAGCAGCTCATAGTAGATGATTCCCTGCCAATCCCACCAAACACACAGCAAAACCTTCCTGACTTGGCCATTTGCGCTGGCTCACCGCGATTCGACCACAACCGTTTTCGCTTGACGTTGTCATAAGTGATCCACTTTTCATCACCAGTCAGCATCCGCTTCAGAAATGGGTTGATTTTGTTGCGATTCAGCAGCGATTCGCAGATGGAAATTCGGTCCATGAGATTTTTTTGCGTTAACTCGTGTGGCACCCATACATTGAGCTTCTTTTTGAATCTAGTCTTATTCAAGTGGTTCCAAACGGTTTTTTGTGCAATGTTTAGTTCCTGGGCAATCGAAACAGTACTTACATGACTCGACGATTTCCATTATTTTATCGACATTTTCGACAATTGGCCTTCTAGAACGTGATCCATCTTTGATATCAAAATTATCGGAACGGAATCGACGAAACCAAAATTGCGCTTGATTGGCTGTTACATCAGGACCATAAACACTATTCACATTTTCAGCCGCCTGGCTTGCGTTTTCGCCTTTATCGAAGAAAAACTATAAAATATGGCGTATTTTCTCTTTGATGTCCATCTTTGACGCGCGCTCAAACAATACTGAGTCAAGCAATCACAAAACTGTCTAAGAAGTTTTTTAGTACGAAATCTTATCTTTCCATCTAGCGTAACCCGATCGCACTTATACAACGCGAGATACAGATTACTAAAGCCATTTTTCTATTGGAAAAATAATGGATTTCTTTTTACTACACCTTAACATACGATGATCGTTTGAAAAGTTTTGAGTCTCAACATGAAGATGGCATTACTTATCAAAACCATTTTGATACTACAATCGTATGTATTTTGCAAAATAAAATTGTGAAAATTGTAGCCATTTTGGATCCTGATGGAAGGATTATATGAGCTGGATTTGGAGAGACGCTATTAGCGCTATTTGTATAATTCTATCTTCATCGTCCATTAAACGTGAAACAAGGATGGTATGATATAAATAGCGTTGATAACACGCTGCCCGAACGCAGCCATAGTGTGCTCAATTTACAAGCGTCTCTCTCTAATTCTCTGTCCTCTCGCTTGCTCGTTCGTAGTTCTAGTTTAGCCAACCTTAGTTGTCTTCGTACGCACATCACTTAGGTTCTGTCTCTTTTTATTATGTATCTATTTAGTATTACTAACGTTTGTTCGCATGCTTTTACCCTAGCTCCTACACTTTAACATGTTCGTTGGAGTGAGTAGGAACTATAATAAGAATGAAAAATTTAGAAATATATACTCAAAGTATCTATACTTTTTTAAACAATTTTTCATATATGTAGGCTGGAAAAGTTTCTGCAATCTAATACTTCCAGTGGCGCCAACGTTCTGCTACTATCATATCCGTAAAATTAGACGTTTTTAACTTATAATTCAGTTGACACTTTGTAAAGCCAACTAGTTTTGTTTGCATAGTATTTTAAAAGAAGTTATTTTGTGAGAAAATGGAAATTTCGCGTGAAAATTTTCGGGCAATGATTTTTTATGATTACAAATGTAATTTAACTCCGAAACAATGCATCGATCGATTTCATTTGGCTTTTGGGGATGAAGCATCATAGGACTATTTATAATTGGTTTGCCGAATTTCAGCATAGACGCCTTTCTTTGTGAATTCCGTGAAGGTCGTCCATTCACGTCTGTTGTTGCCGCTAATATTGATGCTGTGCGTGAAATGATTGAGCGAGACCGGCATATCACATACAGCGAAATTCAGGCATCCTTAGGCATTGACATGAAAGCAATACATATGATTTTGCATGATCACTTGAGCGTACGGAAATTTTGCAGTCGTTGAATCCCACACAATTTGATCGAAGCTCAAAACAGGCTCGTGTTAAATGGAGCAAAGAAATGCTCAAGAAATTCAACCAAGGTCGATCAAATTTGGTCTACAACATCGTTACTGGGGACATGGATCTATTCGTATGAGCCCGAAAGTAAACAACAATCCACTGTTTGGGTATTTCAAAATGAACCGGAACAAAAGTTGTTCGTTCACGCAGTGTTGCCAAGCAAATGATTGCTTGTTTCTTCAGTTATACTGGCAACCGTGGTTTTAGAGGATCGAAGGACTGTAAATACTGATTGGTATACAACAATTTATTTGTCAGAAGTCATAAATGAATTGCGTAGAACAAACCGAAATCGTCGCACCATCCTTCATCATGACAACGCCAGCTGTCACACAGTCAACCGTTGATTTTTTTATCCAGTAAAAATGTCGAAATGATGAAATCATTGTTCATATTCACCATATTTACCATCTAATGACTTCTTTTTGTTCCCAAACATTCATCAAAAAGAAGATGCGTGGTGATTTGAGTCGCCTGAAGCAGCTGTTGAAACATTTTGTACACTGATTTCTGAAGTTACAGCCTCAGAGTGGAAAAAATGCTTCGAAAATTGGTTCGAGCATATGCAAAAATATATCGATCTTAAAGGCGAATACTTCGAAAAACAATAAAGCTATTTATCGAATTTTACACGTTTTTTTTCATATTGTTAAGAAACTTTTCCAGCAGCCTACGTATAATATGTATTCTGAAATATTGTACGTAACGGATTCGTATAAAAAAATTTGAGATATTTTCTGAACAGTTACAAAATAATACAGAAATTCTAAAAATTCAAAATTTTTTTATATGTAAATTATAAAATATTATAAGATTTATATAATTTTCTATAATTGTATATATATGTATAATTGTATATGTATGTATGAACATATTTTATATATTTATAATTATATTGTGATGTCTCTCTTTCTCTCTGTCTCTTCTCTCTCTCTCTCTCTCTCTCTCTCTCTCTCTCTCTCTCTCTCTCTCTCGTTATGATTTCACCAACGCTGTCGGTTTCTTATTGTTGTTGCTTTTTGACCTCTTAAGATGGATCGAGGTCACATTGGAGGCGGAGAATGGATCAAAGGAAACAAAAAAGTCTTATATCATTCTGAGAAAAGAAAATGTCTAAGCCAATATGCGGTTAAGCCGCGCCGCGCGAATTCGTAGAACGGCCCACACTCGAGCGGCGACGAAGCACTTTTTAACGACTCATCTTAAGAGACACCCTGTATATACACAATTATATATAAAACATTTTTTCCTGGATAAATGAACAAATCAATACATAAATATAAGTAAATAAGTACAATGACCCAACAATACTTTCACCAACGTATAGCTTGGCGGAATTCTTAGGGCACTTACGGAATTATTCTGTTTTTCTTAGAAAATGCAATAGAAATTTAATAAGGAATAATTGAATAATTCCAATAAAAATCCATTTCGAATAATGTAACACATATACTAATAAACTCTTAAAATCACATTTAATATTACTTAAAGGCTTAAACACAATAGACACAAGCAACAGAGAATAATGAGCTCTCCAATCAGAGTTCTGGAATATAATATCGAACTTATACACCAAAACTCTGATTGGACGGCTCGTTATTCCCTGTTGCCTGCGCCTATTGTCTGTGCCTATTGTATTTAAGCCTTGACAGTTGATGTTGTTTCACGTTTCGAAACAAAGAGGGAAAAGGACGCAGCGGAATCTAACGAAGATGCATAGAGATCAGTTGTAGCATCATCATTTATTTCTTCAGACTGAATTTACGAACTATAATTCGACTCGCAAAAGAGGCGTGGTTTGCCCAAACTGAGCACACCATGTCAATCCTTTCCATCATGATTTTAGACATTCAGTTATTGTTTGAGAGTCATTTGTGCCAATCGATGTTAGGGGCTCCGCACAATAAAAGGAACAGGGAAAACAGAGAATAAGAATTTCAACCTATCAGAAACTGTGTATTCCACAATACATGATTTCTGATAGGTTGAAATTCTTATTCTCTGTTCTCAGTTTCCTGCGGAGCCCCTTAGTGTTTTCGTTTGATAAAAATCTGTGTCCTTCGAGGACACATTCTAAAGGTACATTTTCACGAGCTGTTCAAACTGGCCGTTTCAGTGAAAAAAGATCACGTGACGATTTTTGTCGTAAAACTAGAACGACAATTTTATAGAAGAAAAAGAGTTAAATTTGACATTTGAGCAACAAATTCGATATGTTGTTCATATTTTTCATGTATTATTTGCAATATTAATACACTTATATTGAATTAAATAGTTATTAGATTATTCTGATTGCATCGAATCCTTTATCTGGATCAACAATAAAAAAAAGAATAAATTAGGTTATGTATATCGCATTCAACGATGATCAACATGGTTAATACAGTATGTCAGCATTATCAATAGTGTTTGAACGTTTGACTTGTAGTTGAAACTGTTCAAATTACAAAATTTCAGCCGCTGGATAACGAGCGGCAAATCTATCGTTCCAATTGCTTATTTTAACAGCACAAAGAAAATCTATCTTAACTTTGAACCAAGGAAAAAGTCATTAGGGATCAGATCTAAATACGGTGAGTAATTAATTAATTCGAACCGCAATTCGTAATTTTTTGTTATGGTGATCGATATTCGATTTTTTTTCATTTTTACAAAAACACTGACATCGATTGGCACAAATGACTATGAATGTTAAACAACAGCTAAGCGTCTATAATGGCTAAAATTTTCACAGGTATTTTTCAAAGCATGTACGATTGTATTACCAGAATAGTTTTGATGAGTAATATCATCTTCATGCTGAGGCTCATAACTTTTCAAATGACTCTCGTATGCAATGACATATTAGTATCATAGATTAATTTAAGTTATGCCTAAATAAAGAAGCGACAAGTTTAGAGAGGCGGCATTTTGTTTTTAAAGTTCTAAAAAATAATCGTTTCTTTTTTGCTAGATGCGAATAATTGAGAAAATTGTTCATCAATCACTAGATTCGAATTTTTCAATCTTTGACCGGTATTTCCATTCTTATTTCAAAATCATTTTAAGTAATGCTAATGCGGCTCTCTGATTGGAAACTATCGATTACCAAAGATTCAGAGATCTCGACTAAAAGTGACGTTAGATAGTCGAATAGCATCTTAGTACACATTTGCGCACACGAAATATAAAAGAAATATCAGTGTCCGAATTACAAAATACTTCATGAACGGGATTTCCTTAATTTGTATTCACTGAAACATTAATTTTGCACACCGAATTTTATTTTGTATAATAGTGTCAAATTGTTCAGTTGAAAGGTCCTTTTCCGTACAAGGATTATAGTAAATAATTGCACTTAAGAAATAAGTATTCAGAGCAACGAGCATTTAAGCCTTATCATTATTACGCATTGAAGCTTAATCATAAAATAGATTATAATTATACAATTAATGAGTTGAGTAATAAAAAAAGCGCGTAAAGTTCAAAATGTAAAAAATGAAACATACGCATGTACTGTGTACGTGAAAGTAATAAAACTGAGCTACTTCAATCCTTGTAGAAATCTTTTTTTTATTCGTTACGAACACACTATTGTTGAAGAATTAAATGGGAGCAAGAATTTCACTGCTCAGGGACGGCATCTTAATCTAGCTCTGAACTTATGTCAAATTCAAGATCAGATGAAAGGTAGTCCCTTTTACTAAACATTTACCTTAATAATACTGCATTAGTATAATTGATAAAATATCATCAGTTACGGTATAATTAGACATTTGAAAACTAATTAGTGAAAGCAAAAGCAATATGTTAAAAATTATTTTCAAAAATTATTTTAAATTGTATTTAAAAGTAATACAAAAAAATTAGAATATCTTTGAAACTAAACTGTTTCGGATATATAGTTATTCAAAGATTTCGTCTGAAATTTGTATGTGTAATCACCCTTTAAAATTGTTTAGTGTACTTAGGACATACCCTGTATATATGCACATACAATGTATATACATGTATGTATATACAGAGTATCCGGTAAGTTTTGACAAAGCGTTCGTGTATAGATAAAGCGGATTAAACTAACAATGAGTCGAAAAATCCTCTGCCATTTTGCAATTTTCGCAATAATTATAACAAGATATTAATTACTAAAATTGATCTTGCCGAATATTGATCTTCAATAATTTTTTAGGTAAAACTATAAAAAAAGGGAGCAACCTCCGATGACTTTGATCTTGCATACATACATACATTGTCAAGGTCATAACCTCCAAGTTTTAGTCGTCACTCGTTAGTCGTTAAAAAATTATTAACAAAAAAGTTCATCAATAAAACATAATTTTTGGACACAACTGTGCTCCGATAAAACAAATACCCTGCTTTAACAACGCAAAATACTTTCTTATATAATTGCTTATATAACTTTTGTGTTCTTAGAACTGAGAATTTGTGTTTTTAAAATAGAGAATTTGTGTTTGTCTCTGTTAAGTTGGCACCACATTTTCAAAAATTGGAAATTTTGTTAACAATTTTGCTTGCACCCATAATAGTTCTACAGTTCCCGTTAGGTTTTATAAGTTCTGTTGATTTAATCAAAAAAAGTAAAAAACTAAAAACGTGAAGAGCTTCACATACGTGGCACCTCAAGTTTCGAAGAAATTAATTTTTCTTATGAAATTTTATATAGTGAAATTTTATATAGTTCTCGAAGAATCCTATCGTTTCTAATAGAGTTCTTAACTTTCCAGAAAAATAAAAATCGAGGAAAAAACTCAATTTTTTCCATTTTTACTAAAAAATATTCTTTTAATAAGTTATTTTTCGCCTACACGAAGAGAAATCTGATATGATTTTGCCACAGACAGCCGATACTTATCGCGTGGCATATTTCAATTAAAGTGAGTATAAAGAGAATGACGCCAATGCTGATTGACTCCGCCATTAAGTATCCTTACTGTTAGTTAAATAGAAGACAACATTAAGGCTCCTGACTACTCAGTCAAGGAACTCTGCGTTAACGATGGCGACACAGAATCAGACGGCGGTCTAGCGAAACCGGTAGGCACACATTTAAGCACGAGCCCATGTTCGTGTGCTCGCCTGCGACGCGCCGAGAGTGAACAAGACAGCGAGCTCCTTCTCACACTAACTTGTTTCAAGCGATCGAAAATGCTTTCTCGGCAATCTCGGCGGCCCTAGGCATCAATAAGGGGCGGGCGGCATTTTAAATAACATATATATATATAAGTTTTAATAAATTGTAGTAATAGTGTATCATTCCCATTAATCCAGAATAGTATAAATCATGTTAAAACGCAAGAGTTTACGAGACATTTAATTGTTTACGATTTTTTATGCGCGTTATATAATATACCTCTCCTTCATAAATTCGAGTAACAAGAATAATTCAGTAGAAGTAGAATTTTATCGGAAAAAAATTATAAATCAGCATTTCTCTTCACGAAAGTCTCGAAAGGTTATCAGAAAAGAAATGTGTATGTTTGCAACTTGAGAATTGTTCATTTATTACAAATATAATTTTATATAATTTTATATTATTACATATAAAATATTTTTTCCCGGAAGCGGAATTAAAATTAACTAATCACGTATACAATAATGTTTAAATAATGCTTCACTAATCATGTTTAAACATAGAAAAAAAATATGCGAAAACAAATCGAATAGTCGGAAAAAATACGTTTTTCGCTTATAAAACGAAAAATATTGATTGCATGAAAAAAATTTGGTATCAAAAATGTAAATATTCGAAATACCTACAAAATGAGACGTGGAACATTAAAATCGATCTATTAGTTCAGTAGAAAAAAAATAAACACCGAAAAAGGCCTTTTTTTCATTCGCTCTCTGTTCATTCAGATTTAAATGCAAAGCTTTGAAAATCTCTTAAAATGTAACTTTTTGCAACTATTCGATTTTTTTTGCATATTTTTTTACAAGTTTCGAGTCTCATCAAACATACGCATTTCTTTTCTGATGGCTTTTCGAGACTTTCGTGAAGAGAAATGCTGATTTATAATTTTTTAAAATTCTACTTTTATTGAACTATTCTTACTACTCGAGTTTATGAAGGAGAGATATACTATATAACGTGCATAAAAAATCAAACAATTAAATATCTTGTAAACTATTGCGTTCCAACATGATTTATATTATTCTGGATTAATGGGAGGAGTACACTATTACTACAATTTATTAAAACTTATACGTTATTTAGAATGCCTCCCGCCCTTTATTGATGCCTTAGGCCGTCGAGTAGCTTAGATTGCCGAGAAAGCATTTTCGGTCGCTTGAGTGGTTAATGTGAAAAGGAGCTCGCTGTCTCGTTCATTCTCGACGCGCCACAGGCAAGCACAGGACATGGGCTTAAGTGTGTGACTACCGGTTTCGCCAGACCACCGTCTGATTTTGTGTCGCCACCGTCAACGCAGAGTTCTTGGCTGAGTAGTCAGGAGTCTTAATGTCTAGGGCCGCCGAGCGGCCGAGATTACCGAGAAAATATTTTCGGTTGCTTGAAACAAGTGTGAGAAGGAGCTCGCTGTCTCGTTCATTCTCGGCGCACCGCAGGTGAGCACACGAACATGTCTCTAGTGCTTGTTGTGTGTTACAGCGCCGCACCACGATAAATGGCCGAACTTAGGCGTGGAAAATTGACGTTTTGACGACGAAATTTACGTTGCGTACCATTTCGTTATTATTTGCTTAATTGTAAAAATGTGATTTGTCTCGTACTTATCAAAGTCATAATTATCGATGAAAACTAAAGTTATCTTGGAATTTTATATGTAAAAGCGTATATTTTACTCGTTTCAACAGCTGTGCTTGGACCGTGTGTTTCTGCCCGAATATAGGAATATGTAGACTTTACGTGCCTTTTACAACCATTTACTGTCAAGGGAGAAAAGGACAGTTTTTATCGATTTTTACAAGTGTTTTGAAGTGATATCATTTTGTTTCGTCCAAATTATTTTTATTTAAAAATGGCACGCAACATAAATTAATGTGTCACTTCTGACATCATGATTCCAATGTGGCTGCCGTGACTAGTCAGGAGCCTTAAAGCATATATGTAATATTACTATATTGCTAACGCCAATTAAGAGCTGGCGAAAACACTACAGTGCAGACGATATGTACCTCTCACTTAGATAGTGTACCTTTCAGTACGCATGCGCGCGTTTTTAACCAATTTTATCACCGTACATCTGCACTGGTCCGCGTCCGCATGTATTTATTGCGTAGTGCATATTAAAACATTGTTCAAAAATGCTTAAAGGCTGGAACTCTGAACAAAACATCTGTCGAAAACATCGGAATTATTACAGAATTATCAAAAAATGCCAAGAAGTCAGCTGGAACTAGTTGCTAGGAAGTATTTTACTCTTGCGGAGCACTCACATTAATAAATTAATTAATAATACATATTTAAATGCCGAAGCTGTTACCAAAACTTATCAAAAACTGTAGAACTCTTCGAGAACAAGAGAATTTCACAATAAAAATTAATTTTTTTAAAACTGAAGATGTAGCTCTCAGATTGAAAATTTATTTAAAAATACTTAAAGACCGGAACTGTTGTTAAAATATATTAACAACTAGCATTCCTAGTCCAAATAAATTCTCGGAAATTTTGGGGAAAAAATGGTTTTTTTCCGATTTTTCTCCTTACCATATTTTTCCACACTTTTTTTTCTTTTAAGATAATTTTATTTTTATTATCCTTTATGTTAATAACTTCATTAAATTACTGATTTTGTTTACTTTTAAAAATTTTAATAAGTAAATCATTTACGAATACGATAAAGTTATGAGTAAATGATATGGTAGAAGCATTTTAGAACATGTTAGAACATGCGACGCTAACAAACTTTATGTTAAATTACAAAATATTGACCGAAGTAGATTTGTTTTCTATAGCTGAACTAGTTTTACACTTTTGGAACTGAAATAGTGATGATATGAAATAGTAATAAAATAACACTTTCATTTAACAATACTTTTATTTTACAATAAAATAAATCGTTAAACTACTGTGTATACATATACTGGTAATTTTAAACGCCCTTTTTGACAATATGTTTTAATCATGTTTTAGTCATGTTTTAATATGTTTTAGTCATGTTTTCTGCTAAAAAAGACACTAAAATAATATGATTGATGACAAGATTAGAATGTCACTTTCCTATCACATAATATCTGTATCTTTTATATATTTAATTCAAAGCCTTTATAATAACGTATAGGCCTACCTATTTATAATTTTGATACATCTAAAATAATTTCATCTCACTTTATTAATCAAATCTTCCACCATGACTTTATGCTCTACGTAGTAGAGAGTCTAGAGCCCTTTTCTAAGAGAGTCCCTATTAGACGCCATTTTACTTCACATTGACGCGACTCTCTTAAACCGATTCTATATTAGTTGCAAGCCGATCGATTTGTTGCGACAGCCAATCTGAAGCATTTGAAATCAACTTCATATTGGCTGTCGCAACAAACTTGCGATCAGCTTGCAATTAATGTAGAATAAGACTTTATAAGGACTCTAGTACTATTGGCTGTCGGTGCCAAAGTTGTAACAGATTTCTCTCCGTGTATCCAGATATATATGTATTGTTTTTGTTTTACGTGAAATAAAAGATTACTCACTTCTCATACTTGTCGCTATAGATAATAAAATCACTTCAGTGGCCTCTTGATCTAATACATTGTTCTTTTAAAAACTGACATGTCCAGAAGCAACGCTATATATTTGTGCTCTAATACTTGTGCTCTTCTCTCATTTGCCTAAATTTTACTATTTAATTTCGAGAATCTGAGGAAAAACTTTTTCTACATTAATTTTTATTTATATATTACTATTATGTATTCACTAGTACATAGTTGTACTGTAGTACATAGTAGTACTGTAATAATGCGTTTTAAACTACACGCCAAAATTATTTTTCGAATTTGAACCGCGAAGCCGACTAAACTACTGTAGTAATATTACAAAGTAAATTGATTAACAATTTAATAATTTGATACTCACAGACATCTTGGAAAGCTCTTGATGATGCTGAATAATATATTAAGATCTATAAATAATTTTATTGCAAAAAATATTACTTCGGCAGATGATCTCTATTGTATTCTGTGCAAGCGTTCACACCATTAGACCGAGGTTTATACTCTATTTAACGAGAGAATGACCTCGATTTGCACATAGTAAGCAATGTAATGCTTTACAAAGCTATGAAGATCTGCACAAAACGAACGAATTTTCGTCCGATCCGAGATCATTCTCTCGTTGAACGGAGTATAGTAATATTCTTCGCAAAAATTACTAGTACATGTGAGAACAACGTCTTTTTCATTGTAAATAAACGCGACATTATAAATAAATAATATTAAACAAGGAATTTTTTCAGACCATTTTTTTTAAATGTGTAAAATTATTTACTGGATTGTTGCTCATCAGCATCATATTATTAACATCTTCTAAGATGGCTGTGAGCATCAATATTATTAATTTGCTTGTTGATTTAATTTATGATGCTCTAAGTAATGCTTGAGTTTTAAAACTGAAAATTAAATTCGGCGCGCAGGATTGGATATGAGAGTACAGACATAAATTCACACGGACTAATTTAAGTTTTAAGTGATAAAGATTCAACTTGACCGTTTTATAGATCCTTTATTTCCGATTTGTTATATATTCACATTACGATCTTAAAAGATACTGTATTTAATAATGTTATTTTATTTTAGCATTTGTAGAAGATTGCAAGGATCACTTGCCACTGTGCAGAGTGAAAACCATAAACATATGTAAGGTGCCCCTGTATAAGAAACAGTGCTGCGTATCGTGTCGCTAGATTCGAGATATTGATTGTAAATGACTCATTGTGAGGATTAGACAAAATGAACGCTAATGAAGAGTGTGCAAAAGACAGAGAGTGTAAATCGTGATTAGTCGAATAATTACTTCGTAACATATATAAATGCACCCGGGATGCCTGTTGTTAGTAAATTATGTAACGCACGCGGAAGGAGCGGCTCACTGTGGAATAAAATTGCACAGTATTACAATGTCCGATTTATAGATTAAAATACAAGTATCCAAAAGTTGACCAAAACTACTTCGCTGTAATAGTTTTCTCATCGTGTCGTCGCGAGAGCCAGTTTACCACCTCGCCTCGAATGTTCCTTGTGTAAACAAAGAAATACCCGCCAACTTTAACGATTTCTAAATTAATTAAATCATAATTTTCTAACATATGTTACGTGTAGTTTGACGCGATATATTCCTGTAAATTGCTCGTCAAACCTCATGTTGCTCTCCTAATTAAAAAAACAAAAGGGAAGGAAAATGGAAATCTGACATTCGTCCACAAAAAGTTAAGAGCGTTATATTGTTGTAGCACTTAATGGGAGAAAGGGAAGTAAATTTATTATCCAGTAAACGAGAATAGATTAAAATAGATTGAAATTTTATCTATCCGAATACATATTTTAAATAGCGAAAAAAAACTTTTTTTTATTTAATTGGATTTAATTAGATTCAATTAGACTGAAAAACTGCATTTCCTATTCAGAACTTTGAATTGAGCAGCATTTACTATGAAGAAAAAAGCATGATATTATTTTTAAATTGAAAGGCATAGAAATGTGCTTCATGCTTCATTTCCTATAAATAAATAAAAATGCATTCCGAAAAGGATTCATTTTAATCGAATTTAAAGGATTCGCGAATGCGTATTTCTGAAAATTTGAGTTCATTTCGATCCATTTCAAACCATTCTCGATTACAAGATACTATATGTTCTGAGAAGATCGTTGTTACATATTGATATCGATACGATATTAAATGTCATCAATGTTGGTGCTCTGAAGTGCACGAAAAATGGCTTTAAATAAAAAGGTATTCAAATTCTAATAAAATGCTAAATCCCAAACGTGGGAAATATACGTTGTTTGTGTCGCAAAGCATTTCTTCACATTAGAAACATTTCTTCTTATTTTCTTACATTTATTGCCTGCCGCGATTAAATACAACTATCTATTTATTTCTGAAACAAAAGAAAATTATCCTGTTAAGACTGAAACGCTCTTCAGATCATTATTCTTGAGCATTAATGTAAAAAGTTTTGTCATGTACTAAAGAATCATTTGACATTCATTTTTATAAACAGGAAAGAATTATATTTACACTCTGTCCTTGAACATATCTTTATTGATGTTATCTTTCCATCACTTCTTTATGTTTATAAATTTCAATATAAATTATTACGAATGTAAAATATAAAGTTATATTTAAGAACATAAGTTATCGATGATTATTGCGCGCCTATACGCGTCCCGTCAGGCGATCTTAAGCCAATATAGATATCCAATAAGCAATAAAAGAAAATATATAAGTATTGTAATATAATATTTTGTTAATAATCTCTGGCGAAAGTTCGTGAACATGATCATTCCATTATCAGTTAAAGGGCCGACTTTACTTATGTACCTCTAATCACTTCTCTCGCTATCTATAGATATTATCAAATAGTTACGAATATTCATTTATCGCAAATTTATAGAACTCATCATAGAAATTCGATGTTTTCAATAAAAACTTCTCTCGCGGATATTGATTATACGTGTAAGATTTGGCCCTCTCTTATATACATGATTAATCGTAAACTTTTAATTACATCATAGGCGTTGCCGAAATTTTTCGTAGGAGACATGCACATTAGCGGAAATATTTTTAAAAATTTATTTTGAAAAAATATAAATTTTAAAAATATATATAAATCTTCAACTCTCCTACGATTATTGTATAGTAAATACAAAAATGGCAGATTATATTAATATAAATGTGCATTTCGCTGCGTTTCATACCTACGGCACGCAGCGCCTATGTGAAGTTATGTGTCAGTATATGATTTGATAAGATTGTGAACAGATTTTCGCTATCAACGAATTTGCCTCGACACAATTAAAGCAGTTTGCCAAAACAAGCTGAAACGTAAATGAAATTTAAGTAAAATATAAATTAGAATACTAAAGACAAGGAGATAAAAGGTATAATATTACGAACTAACTCATAAATTATTGAACTGCACGCATAAATACTTTATATGTTGAAAGACTAAAAGAAAAAATATAAATATACCGGAAACGTCGAAAGTCGAAATACTTCCCTCAGCCATGCATTCCTTAGCTGAAGGAAGATATACGGTTTTTAATACATCCTACAATGATTACAGCTAGCAAGTGCAATGATATGTAACTGCTATCACCATGTCATGTATACTACTGTGTCACATTTTAGTAAGTATTTAATCGATACTTACCTTATAACAATACGATTCCGGCATGTTACTGATCAATGCGATATTGAGAAATAATTATTTTGTGGTTATAATCCGCATGATAACAACAATTCTTGAAAGGGAGATGAGTTCTGATACGTACATTTTTGTATATATCATGATGTAGGTATGTAAAATCCACACTTAGAACTGTACGTAAGCATTACTGTTCATGGTATCTATGTAAATATGTGACTGCCTAAAATGCGAATAAAACAAGAGAATATATCACTGCACAATACTGCAGTTAGTCTTCTTAAAGTTTATTTAGCAAAGAATTTCAATTCCAAACTTCCTAATAAACATACCATATGTCATATCTTCATATCTAGTTAAAATTCGATTACTAGAACTGTATATCTATATTAAAATTGTTTAATGCAAATTTATTCATATTTTCTTATTCCAAGATTATCTTAAATAAGATTATCTTAATGTTAATATGATTCTATGATTTGATTGATTTATGACATTTAAGGAGGTCTCCTACAGTAGAGGGACAAAAGAAGTCGATTTTTTTTCTTTTCATAAATCGGTAATACAACTCTTCGAGATATCTTCCTAAAATTTTAGAGTAAAATTCGAAGTCCTTCGGTATAAATTCAGCGCTTGTATATATGGGCACGGCGCACAGGTATTATATATATAATTTTAAAAAAATTTTTTGTTATAGTTCTAAAGTACTCTCAAAATACTCTTCAATTTTCATTTTGAGAAAATTTTTTCTATCTTTCTCTAGTTCGATAATAATAGTTTCGAAAGAAAAAAAAATGATTTTTTCGGAAGAGGTGTTTCACCTCGAAATAAGCACGAACAAAAAATATAAATCTAATATTTTTTCATGCTTTACAATATATTCAAAGCTTATTAAAATCAGAGACAATTGGTTCCTTTGTTAATAGCATGAGAGATCCGAACAAAATGACTCAAATTGCTCAAAATGAATTCCATAAGGAAGCTTTATTGTATATACCTGGAATAACAGATTAGCCTCCGAGCACAAGTACTCAAGAACTAAATTAAAAACTTTAAACGCATTTTTATTTGAAATCTGTTTCTTGCATTTCCTTCAATTTTGTTTACACGATTGAAAAAAAAAATTTTTGACCAATTGACCATCCTCGATGAATCCAAAAAATTAAATAAAAATCAACATTAACAATTTCTTTTTGCATAAAGAAACGGCTGCTACTTAGTGAAAATCGTAACTTTTTTTTTCAAAGTCGCACAAAACTTTAATATATACATATATTTTTTTAATTTCTTAAGTTCATTTAGAATGAAAAACTATAACAATTAAAAATATTTCTTAATTTTTTGTTTCTGGTAAAGATAGGGAGTTTGCATGAAAAAAATACATTTTTTTTTGTTTATATTATGAAAATATACATTATTATAAATTTATGTATAATAAAATTTGTAATTTTTACCAATACATAGGTACTAAAAAACTAAAATAAAGTTTAATAATATTTGAAATTTGAGAAAACAATTTTGATTGGCTAACAAATGCGTGACGTCACACTGCAATAAATCGTCTGCAACCGTCTCCTTATGCTAGGAAGGCTAAAAAAAGCGAAATCTTAAAATTTTCTTCTTAAAAATCTCTTTATAAATTAAGAATATTAAAATAGAGAAACATGTAAGTGATTTTCTGCAATTACACAAATTAGACTTACTCATGTTTTTGCACGAAATAAATGAATCTGGTAAAAAAAATGTACCGCTTTACGCCGTGGAGATATTAATTGCTAAAGTTGTTGATGATATCCAAGTTAGAAAATCTGTCACATCGGCATAGAAGAATATGAGAACATGTAATTGAAGCTAGAATAAGTATTTTCTGCTTCAATTACACAAATTCTCTGCTTTAAGAACACATTCTTTGCTTTAAGAATATAAATTATTTTCTATATAATTTTTATTTTTACAACTGTATTTGTCTTGGTTAAATATTTGTCTGCAGAAAATTTGTAAAGCAGAAAATTTGTTTAACTCTCCATACCATCGATGCAACAGATTTCCTAATCTGGATATCTGTCAACTCTAACAATTAATAACTCGGTTCGCAGGGCAGAGCGACACATTTTTTTGCCATTTGTTTGTGTAGTGCAAAAACGTGCGTCGAATGAGTCTAATTTTATCAACCTCGAGGAGATTAAATTTAACAATTGCCAAATGTTGATGTCTTGCATAAACCTACTTGTTTAGTGCGTCATAATTCGACCTTGTATGTACATTATTATGTAACTTGTAATGTATTTCCAAGATTTATTAACACGTTTTCGGCATCACAATTCAACTGTGAGACAAGATGCTTTGAAACAATTAAAAAACATCTTGTTACAAAATCATCTAAAATCTTTACATTCACAATTGAATTCTTTGTTACATGGTACCGCAGCTTTATCTCATGATAAAGAGAAAGAAATACGTACAAATTCATTTCATGCACTTAATTTTATTCTTGGCCTTATCTCAAATGAACAGTTGATATCTTTGCATGAAATTATATAATATCGTATCTGAGCAATGACACATATTGATCCACATGAAAGAAGATTCTCTACTTTTCTTAGATGTGCTTGTACAAAATTGTAATATAGTGCATTGGCGAAAGATAGTCATAAAATATTACCTAATTTTTTGAATATGATGTACAGGTTACATAATGAAGGTAGCCCTGTGGCACAATTAATGACAACCTTACATTCAAAAAGTACTAATGTAAATTTGTTAACTACAGGAAACTTTGTACATGATCGATTATGCCTCCGTTTGTGAAAACGAAAAAATATATTCCAGTTTATAGCGATAGTTTAGTGCGACTCAATTTTGTGAAATTAATTTTGACGAAGATATGATCTTGATAGATAATCATGGGAAAGAAACTTTACCTATAGAAGAATTTGTAAAATATGTAAATTTATTGATGCCATTAATGTCTGGTATTTGGCTCAAAGTATGTCCAGATGAGAAAGTTGAGAGTTACACAGAAATTACAATTTTGAGCAAATTGTAATTATGCAATCGATTATGGAATACATTAATATATTGATTGATTGTTGGATCAGAATGATTGTAGCATCAAACGTATGAAGCGTTGGTTTAAATATACGTTTCATGATGCATATATGAAAAAAAAAAATTTCTTATCGAGGTTTCTTTATGGTAAAGTAAAGCCTCTTATCCAGAAAACGTCAAAAAGATTCTTCTTAAATGGAATTTACGAAAGAATGTTTGGAACAAAATTTGAAACTGTCAAATTCACGTATGATTTACATCTCTGTTTAACTGTAACGAACAATTTCCCAAATCTGTCAGAAGCTATTGCATATTCATATTGCATATTCTGAAGTATTGTATTTAAATGGTAAATTATTATTATGTAATAAACGCAAGTAATATTATTATCTAATTATCATATGAGGCCTTTTTTACGAAACTTTTCTCATTTTTAGGTATTATTGAAGATTGGTGCGACTCGTCGACTTTATCTCAAATAAACTACTAAAAACTTTATTTTTGAAAGCTGGACCAGTTTGGTATAGCAACTGTATTAATTTAAATCATATTTTAAGACTGATTATTGAAGCATCTTCTCGTTTGCCTAAGAAAGAATTGCAATCGCATTTGTATTTAATTTAAATAAAAAGTAAAAACTGTAAACGATAAATAATTTAATTTTTGTAAAGCACTCATTTAAGAATATGTGAGATAACATATAATTAACTTAGTAGACAATCGCTAATTATTACTTGTTTCGTTTGACAGAGAAAAAATATTTGAAAGCTTTGTTACGATCTTACCAAGCCTACTCCTGAAACCGAGCATAGATGACGTCGTAATTCATATGATCAGTCAAATAATTTTACGTTTTAAGAAATGGACGGGAAGAATTAATAGTTAAATATGATCTATTATCGGTAAGTTATATGAATTTGATTAAATCATATATTGTGTTATTGTTTTTATTATATTAATGCTTTATTCTTTTCAGAAAATACTAAGAAGATCGACATTGTGGGTACACACGACGACAAACAGTCGAGACTTATGATATATAATCTATTTTATTTTAAAACTTACAAAAAGAAGAGCATAAAACCACAGCACAAGATATTGTTTGTGATATTTAATATATCATTACATTAATAAAACATTTTTTAGACGTTTCGACCACAATCTCTGGTCATCTTCAGTAAATTCACAAATATTCTTGAAATGCAGAATTACATATATCTGATTAAATTCAGTCGTGTAATATAACTATATATCTGACATTAAATTCGTCGTGTAATATAACTATGTATAAATGTGTTCTTTCTTGTGCATCATACAACAATGTTGCAGCGCCAATTGCAAATTATGTAGAACAAGAATTTCCAGATTCTAATTTAAAAAATTAACCTATCATTAATATCTTCTAGTCAATTGACAATTGAATCATTACCTGTTTTACAGAAAAAATGATGAATCTTAAGCACTTCCTTTACGCAAATGGAAATTCGTCGTGACATTGTGTATTATTATTTGTCATATCATATATGTTACTACTATTTATATATATGTCAAAAGTTTAGATTGTTCTAGAATTATTTATTAAGTGTGAGAGAGATCTTTCTTTAGAAAAGGCAGATAAACATCGGGCAGACCTTCAGTGTCACTTTGCTTATTGATACTACTTATTTGGCTTTTTATGTATATATCATTTCAGAAATTCTTCTTTTCAATAATTTTCAATTGACAGTTAATCACCAACCCAATTAATAGTAGTTTTAATTTTTCTTCAAAGATATTCTTATTGAAAGTCTTCTTAATCCTAAGTAATGGCAATTTTAATTCTCTGTCAAAAATTATTACTCTTCGAAAAAAATTAATCAAATGAAAAATTAAAATTCAAATGCTACAATCTTAACTAATCAAGTTAAATTCTATCAAATTAAAAAATAAAACACAAATGGTATTGTCTCTTGTTATTTATTTAACTCTAATAATATGTATAAAAGATTTGATAACAACAAAATTAAGGCGCCAAGTTAAATTCCATGTAATTCGGATACCAAATTATATAAATAATATTAACTTTAATTATATGTACTATTCCTTTAATAGATTTGATATCAAGAGCGCAAAGTTAAATCCCATTTCTTTATAATGTGTCAAATTAAATAAATAATGAATATTAATGATGTGTATCATTTGTATAAAAGAATTGATATCAACAACTCTGGCGCCAAGTTAAATTCTACTATCAAAATCAAAAGTAAAACCCAAGTGATACTATCTTTGTTATTATTTACTTAATCCAAATGATATTATCTTTAATTTTTATGAAATGAAACCTAAGTATATCTTATTGAAGAATCTTCTTATTCCAATCCAAATAGTTTAAATTCCTCTTAAATGAAATTATTATCACAATTTATTCAAAGACATTTTCTCTTCCAACTAAAGTAGTGGTTATTTAATTCTCCTTCAAAATATTATACAAAACATTATCACAAAATTGCGTTACCTTGCTCAATTTAAGTGTTATCACAAAAAATTAAAGAGTTAATCGTATAAAACGAAAAAAATTAATTTAAATAGAAAAATTTTTCATGTAAAAACATTTGGCATATATACAAGGTGGCATGAATATATGGCCCCACTCGTCCCGAGCAGGTAGAGTGGACTAAACTGAGTAGAAAAGTTCTCTACCATGTAATGCTCGCAATAATTAACGAGATATTAACGTCTCTAAAGATAGCCGAATACGCGCGTCCGCTCGATTTACTATTGTCGAAGGTACGGCCCACCGAGTACACGGCGCGCAGGCCGCGAGGAGCGGGAATGGCCTAGCAGACGCGCCGCACCATTTGAACTTAAATGCTGACGATGGTAAGCTCCGCTCCTCGCGGCTCGCGCGCTCGGTGGGCCGTACTTTCGATAATAATAGATCGGGAGGACGTATTCGGTTATCTTTAAATATTAATATCTTCGTTAATTATCGTTAATTATTGCGAGCATTATAAAATGGTAGAGGACTTTTCTATTTAGTTTAGTCTACTCTACCTGCTCGAGACGAGACGAGTGGGGCCGTATATTCATGCCACCCTATATATTAGGTGCGCAACTAAGTTCCCGCTGTTTGTCAACAGATGGCTCCAGCAGTAAGTGAACAGTTTTATCGTGATGATATACGAACTCTGCCAGAAAGATGGGAAAAAATAGTAGCTAGCGATGGGCAATACTTTCAATGATTCATTTGTAACCATTTTTTCACAATAAAGTTGCATTTTCATCAAAATAACAGCGAGAACTTAGTTGCGCACCTAATATATATATGTATATACATAAAAAATATATATATATACATAAAATAAAATATATATGGAAAATCTTACACGATGTGTGCATGTGCATAGGCCTCAAGCGGATAGGATATGCTATTTTTTTCTTTTGTTCGGGACGGCTATGGATTATGATTTATTTGGAATAGAACAATTGTTAAATACATATATCTTTTTTTGCTCCTTAGTAACCCATGTAGACAATGGAGTGCATGGACAATAGGCGGCTACACCGCCCCGAACAAAAAGGAAATACATGTCCACTTGGGGTCTAACCGCCTATAAGTTGCAGTCTAGACAGTGTCCGCTTGAAATATTTCTAACCTATAAAGACAGTGAAATATGAGAACAATCTTTTTAGAGGCAGTAAAAATCCATTTAGAATTCGGAGTGTGATAGTATTTCTAGAGCATAAAAATGTCAGCGCATGCTTGCATCGCAGTGTTTCGACTATGACAGATTTTCTAACCTAAATAGTCGTCAACTTTATATCAGAGTTGCCAGATTAAGCGACATGTCACTTTTTAGGCGACTTGGAATAAGAATTTACGACAAAAAATGACCGAGAGCAACATGTTGCAAATTAGGCGATTTTCTTTTTCCCTACGGCGACTTTTAAGCGACGCCGTGACAGCAGCGCCGAGGCCCCCTTTATATATCGTCCAATAAGATTTTTACATCTAGAAGAATATATCAATAGCAAGTAGAAGAATACATCAATAGCGCCGCAGCGGGCGCTCACTTTCAACTGTTGTTGCTGAACACACTATTGAATTTTTGTTGGTACTTCTGCAAGGCTCCTGATATGGCTTGTGCCAGTGCTGAAAATATATAGTGCACGTAATGTTTATTATACTATTAATAGCTAACAATTAAATATTGGAACACAATCTATCCGTTAGCTCGGTCTAAAGATACTGGTAGTGTCTCGGCGCTAAACTACGCGTAGCGACACTGTTGTGGTTAGCTTAATCGGAGATCCGAGAGGTATTAACGCGCGAATTTGAAGATGAGTAAACACGGAAAATATAAAAAACACTATTGCAAAGAATGGGAATCGCAAAAGAAAAGATTTTTACAGGTTAGTTATCAACATTTTTAGAATTGAACTAACATCTAGGTCGCGATTCACGTTCACAATGCTTGAAAATAATTTCATTCTTATTGTTTATCAAATGTTAAATATAGACAAATGATGCTTATGAGCGTTCTGAGCTTGAATTGAACCGCGACTCTAAAGAATGCTGTTTAAGGAAAAATGTTATCAATTTTTCGCACATTTACGAAATCAAATAGCCTTTGGCCAAGATCTATTAATTTCAAGGAACCTTCTTGTAATGGTGTCAATTGTAAATTTAATTTCAAACATGCAAATTGGAATGCTCTGAAATTAACTCAAAATCTGAAATTAACGACTCTTTAACGACACACTATGATCAATATTTTGATTGTAAATGTTAAGAAAATGAATGTATTGCGGGAGGCTCTCTATCACGTCCTAAATCCGATTATGGTTGTCGGTTCTATTTTCGCCAATCACGTTACAGCTAATCTGTACTTGTTGCATCATTATTGCTAAAATGCAACCATAACAATTGTAATCAACAATTTGTGGTGTGATTACGGCTTAAACTACTCAACAATACTGACGAAGGTTTAAAATATAAATGAATAAATAATAAAAATTGTAGTATGGACTTATAGATTGGCTAGAAGAGAACAAAGACACGTTTGTCACAATCGATAACAAAGAGGCTCGATGTAAAGTATGAAATAAATTTACGCGCACAACATGCAAATCTTATAAAACATGCCAACCGAACTCTTTATAAACGAAATATGAATAAATATGCGTGTTTAGCCTAAATTAAAATATGGTAAGTAAATATTTTTTATTTTATATAATATAAATATTGTATTTATTCACAAGTATTCTCTCAATTGAGAATAATAAAATTGTAATTTATAAAGTTATTCCATTAATAAATTTATTTTTAAATTTTCTAATTTTTCGGCTGTTATCTCCTAATATATATATATATATATATATATATTATAAATATCAAAATGATCAATTGTTTCAGATGCAATTGCAGCCACTATAGAAGCTATAGATATCAAACTTACTGTTCACTTATAGTAGACGAATCCACTGACTTGTCAGTGTATAAATATCTCGCATTCTGTATCCAAAACTTCAGTAAAAAGAGACAGCAAATTATTACCGACTTTCTTGGCTGTATCAGCTTAACTGAAGCTAGTGCAAAAGATCTTTACAGTAAAGCTACAATAGAATATCTTGCAACTATAAAACTTGATGTTAAAAATATGGTAGGATTCGGTACTGATAACGCGAGCACTATGATTGGCTGCAATCATTCCCTATATAGACTTCTCTATGATCGTCATGAATGTATGAAATCAAAAATATATGCTTATCTCTTTCAAACTTCTCTTTTATCTCTTTTATCTCTTGGAATAAAAGCTATTTAGAAATCATAAAAATGCTCTTAATTAACAGTTTTATTCCGAAATTTCATTAACTCCAAATTTTTAAAGTAAAATTTCAATATTTCAAAGTAAAATTATCAATTGATAATAATTTTCATAACTTTCAAAAATTTTTTTATAAGAAGTATATCCAATTAAATTTTAAATTTGCTTGTAATTATAAATCTGAAATTCAAATCGTAAAGTCGGACTTTTCAATTTTCTGGTCCCAGAGCTTCAATTGATACCATGCATGTGTCATTCACTTCATCTGGCAGCATCACAAGCATCTGACGAATTGTCTAGTTCGCTGGAATTTCTTATTAGAGAAACCAACAGCTGGTTTTCATGTTCTCCGCTTCGTAAATCTCTATACAACAGTTTATATGCTACGATAAACGAGGAGGCAATGAACAGCTTGTAAAACTATTAAAAACTAGATGGTTAGCTTGGGACTGTGGCAAGCATTTTAGATCAATGGTTAGAATTAAAAACACATTTTAATATTATGGCAATGCAGATGGAAAATAAGTGTTACATGGCACGTATTCTACGGGATATGTTCAAAGATTCGAACCATTTATATCTCCTTTTTTTACGTCCCGTTTTAAAAGAGGTTATAGAATTTCTTATTTCAAAAAGAGAATCCTGAAGTAACTAAACTGTTTGGAGATCTGTGAGTTCTGCTATTATCACTGGTTACCCGTATTTTTACTATATTTATACGTTTTGTTTTCAATAACAAGCGTCTAAATATTCAAAATTTAGAATCAATCAAAAAATATTTAAGTTAAAATGATTGCTTCTTATCACTTGATTTCGTTGATTATGGAGATAACTTTAAAATTGAAGCGCAACAATGTAAGATTTCGAAAAAAGCACTTTATGAAGTGAAGGATCGATGCATGAAGTTTTTAAGAGTTTTATGCATAGAATTCGCCAACAGACTGCCTACAAATGTCTCTGTTCTAGAAGCAGTGCGATTCTTGCATCCGAAATATTGCCTTCGTCGAGTCACCAACCTGCCTTCAAAGAACTTCCACTAGTTCTCATATGTTATAATAGTTTTATATTGTATTCTGTAAAAATAAATGCAATTTTTACGAAGAGTTTAATTATTTACCATTTATAAAAACTTCATTTCAGGATCAAATGTAAAGAAGTTCTCGAAGAACAGTGGCGAAAACTTCCATTTATTGATTGACCATCTGAATTCGGTGATACAGAGCTTTCAAATTCAGTACAATTCTGGTCCAAATGAAAAAGCTTATTAATGCTGCTTATTAATGCAGGAGGAGATCATCCTTTCAACGAATTGGCAATATTTGCTCTGCGTATTCTTTGTCTTCCTTTCTCAAATGTAGCCGTAGAATGCGTATTCTCTCATATGAATACCATAAAAACAAAGCCACGTAATCGATTAGAATTTAATATGCTTGTTGCTCTGCTCAGAATTCGTATTCATTTGGTTGTAATCGATAAGTGCTGTTGTAAAGATTTTGAAATTACAGAAAAAATGTTGAAACTGTTCACGTCTGCCATATATGAAACAGTAAATAGTCGTGACGTTTCATGTTCCGCAAATAATATTGAGAAGGAAAATGCATTTGAGGAAGGATTAACATTGTTCAGGGATGCGAGTGATGAAAATTGAGGCCCAGTTGTACAACTCACTGTTAATTCTTAATCGAGGTTTAACTTATTCCTTATTTCTTTCTAATTCTAGAATTGAAAAAAAATAAGAAATAAGTTCAACTTCGTTAAGAGTTAATCGTGAGTTGTGAAATTGGACCTAAATATTAGGTGTAATAAATAAGTTTTAAAGCGTTTTTAATGAAATTTATTATAATATTTATTTATTTAGAAACGAAAACACACTTAATTATCAAAATAATCTCCATCATTATCTATGACCTTTAGCCATCTTTCGGACAGCTTGCGAATTCCAGAAGCGAAGAAGGTTTCGTCTTTCGATGCGATAAAATTATCCGCCTATTTTCGCACTTCTTCAAATGCTCGAAAGTGTACACTGCGTTTTGCATTGACCGGAATAAATGATAATCAGAAGGGGCTATGTCTGGGCTATACGCCGAGTGCGGCAGAACTTCCCAACCAAGAGCTAGCAACATTTCCTTTACAAGTTTACCAACATGAGGCCTAGCGTTGTCATGAAGCAATTTCACAGGACGTTTTCCTTTGCCAATAAATGGACGATTTCGTTCGATTTCTTGATTTAAACGGATCAATTGTTGACTGTAGCGATCACTGTTAACTGTTTCATTCGGATGCAGTTCATAATATAGCACACCCTTCATGTCTCACCAGATGCATAGCATAACTTTGCTGCTGTGGATGTTGCGTTTTGACATTGATGTAGTGGGTTGTCCTGGATCCACATAATGTTTTCTCTTTTTAGGATTATCGTAAAAAATCAACTTTTCATCACCAGTCACAATTTTCCATAAGAAAGATTTTCTATGCTGTTTATTGTACAGATTCAAACACTTCTCAAGAGCACCACTATGTTCTCTATCGCTAACATCAAAATCATCCTCTTTAAATCGCCTAAAACAAGCAAAACTCACACGTACTTTTGGATACAACATTGACTCCAAGAACAGAACAAATTGATTCACATGCTTTAGCAGCGCTTTTTCTTTGATTTTCCTAAATTCGTATCGAATGCAGTGTCGAATAAATTGCTTGTCGCTCGCCATTTTAAAACCATTTAATTTTGAGGTTAAGTTTCCAATTTTGTGAAGTCAATTATGTTTTTTAATAGTACACCTTAAGCGCCACTACATATCAAAAGAGCGCGAAAATATTTGAATTCTAAGTTTAAATTATATGTTACACAAAAAACGCTTTAAAACTTATTTGTACACCTAATAACTTTTTAAAAAGCGTAAGTACACATTTCCTTTTTGAAAAACTACACAAACTTTGCAGTATTTGTGTTCTCATATTATATTTTTGGAAAAGTCATCATTGGTATTGGCAAACACTGTTAAAGTTTGTGTAGTTTTTCCGCAAATGAAATAAATGTACCTACACACACTTTTAAAATAGGCCGGTAATGTATAATATTCAATATTCATCAGAAATACAAAAATTTATGGTACAGAGTTTTTCTCTCTCTCTCTCTCTCTCTCTCTCTCTCTCTCTCTCCTATTTTTTCCTTTTTTTTTTGAAAAGCGCATTTCAATTGGGCGATTTTGGCACGACACGAAAGCCCTCCATCGGCGACGACGCTTGTCAAATATCTGGCAACCCTGCTTTATATAAACATCTCACTTCGCAGGACTAAGCACAACATTTAACTGCTAGATTCTTTCGTTTCATGCAAAAACACATCGAATGATATAATCATCGAATGAGCATAATTTCATTGAAATTGAAGGTGAGGAGATTATCTTCTGGATAATTATCATATTTTTATTATTACAGTAGTAATTTTTTTCAATTTTATTCTAAGTAACATGAATAAATATTATAATTAATATATCATAGATCGTCAAGAGGAAAATACACTGACTTTACTATAGCATATTTATAGGAATAACTTATAGGTTATTGTTTGAGATCGGTAATTCGAAAGGAAAGCAAGAATTCTTTCAGTCGATCGACATTAATTGTCATTGAACGCATGCACAAATTGAGCTCGTGATTTCATCTCAAACATGATTTTAATCCTCGTTAAAATCATCAAATTCGTCGTTCTTTGTTCTTTTTAAAAACAATTCGTTACACGCAAACAAGTTGTCGTTACCGGCAACGGACAATCGAAGGTTCTAGAACAATTCAATTCGCGCACGCGAGCGCCGCGCTCCGACGAATACGTCACGCGCTGTCACCAATCCCACGCACGGATTTTCTGTCGCGCATGACTGTTACGTTGAACGTCGCTAGAAAAGAATCCAAAGCGCCAATCAATTTTGTACACCTAATGCCACGTAATAATTACGATTGTGGCAAATTTTTATTGGACTTTTCCCAAAAGGGAAAGCTCAGGCCGAAAGCAATAAATGCTTCGATCTCGCCGTCCTCCTTCTTACTTCCAAAAGTTCTTAGAGTTCTTAGAGTCATAATCTCGCTTCGTAAAATCGCCGTGCTAACCGTTTAGTGAAATCGCTATAAACCGAAACTTTCGAGAAGCGTCGAGAAAAATCGCCGAGATTTTCCATCACCGCGATTCCAAACTCAATTTGGAAAAGGTGACCGCTTTTAATATTCTGTTAATCTAATCTTTAATTAATTATATCTTTTGACTTTGTAACTGAATATATTAAAGAAATTCTTTTGTTAAATTACAAAGAAATTGAGTTGATTTTACTGTCGTGCATCATACCAGCCGTGCGCCGAACTCTCACTCGAATCTTTACGCGCGGTGCGCTCTCGCACAGTTATGTAAGTGATATTAGACATATAGATAGGTTGCATCAAATGGGAAGGTTCTATTTGTACAGTAAAAGGAAAAATTTATCCTGAACACAGAGTTCGACGAAAAGATTATACTGTAAAACTAAAAAATTGAAAAGGCTCTGTACTTATAACAAAAAGTAGTATACAAGAAGGGCAAAGAGCCAATAACGTATAAAAGAATTTTAATTTAAATAAGCAAAATTAATACAAAACAATTATAATAAACAAACGTTTCAACTCAATCGAGTCATTTTCAATGTAATCTTAAAATATATAAACATCGTTCTAAATTAAAAATTTGTACATGATCTTACAATATTATTACAATCGCTTAATATCAAATTTTTCATTCTGTATAGTATGCTGCGAGTCATTTTTATAAAGAATTAACAAAGTCATAAGAAAATTCTGGAAAAGTAATCGTGAACAAAAAGAATTAATATTAATTACATAAAAATTAGTAATATGATAATGTATCTTAGTAAATGTGTTAAGAGTCCATTAATAAACAACAAAAAAAAACGCATGTAGATTATAATCCATTTCGTGGTACAATATAATAGTCTTTTTATTTAATAAGTTATTATAAACAAATTTGCAAAGGTAACAAGCATCTGACTTGCACGATGTCAACTAACGAAATGTCAAGAAGAAAAACATTATCGAGAACGAAAAACGGCAAAATAGGGGGGAAAAAGGAGAGAAGATATTAGGAAGGAGAAAGAGAATGTATAATGTCAGAATACAATTCCAGCAAAGATTCCGTGTCATTTTGTCTATTTATGTTTCTGTTTTTTAATATGGACCATTTCAGATATCAACCTTTTATTATATGAAGGCTCTACATCTAATATGTCCACTTTATTCCATTTAAAGTTATGATTCTCTTCAATACGATGGTTGGAAATCACTGATGGAGATTTTGAACTTATATTGACAGCAGTACTACACAGAATGAAAAATTTCATATTAAGGGATTGTAATAATATTGTAAGACCATGTACATATTTTTCATTTAGAACAATGTTTATATATTTTAAGATTACATTGAAAATGACTCAATTGGAGTTGAAACATTTGTTTATTATAATTGTTTTGTATTAATTTTGCTTATTTAAATTAAAATTCTTTTATACGTTATTGGCTCTTAGTCTTTCTTGTATACTACTTTTTATTATAGTGTAATCTATATTATCGATGAAGAAAAAGAAGTTCAACGCGTAGAATATCTGAATGTGCAGCATCAGAAGGTTAAAATTTATTTAATAAAAGTAATAATTCAATAAACAGTCATTTAAATATCCTTATAGAATTCAGTCATTTGCGACTTTAAAAATACAAAATAAAAATAAATCCAAAATATAATACATATGTGTAAATATATAAGTTTCTATAAATAAATTGAATTTAATTATAGAAGAATGTAAGCATAGTATAGCATTCTTAATGTGGATTAATAGACCATATGAGTCTTCAATTGAAGTTGAATATTACTGGAGAAAATCAGCCTTGTCTAATATTACAACTTCAAAAAAATTTATTACAACTAAGAAATGACAATAAATTTTGAATCTACGATTGAAAATTTAGGAAATAATTAATTTTATAAAGTAATCAAACAAATCAAAGCAAAACAATTAGATAAATTATCGATCAGTTACCGAAATATACATTATTAGACATAAAGAGGAAAGAACATTTTATACATTATCAATGGAACAGAACAGTTTATACATTATCAACTTATCAATATTTAATATTAAAAAATATTCATTGCTAGTTGATAATTTCATATACGTTTGCAAAAGAAAAAATGTTCGAAAATTAAAAAAGCAAATTATTCTAATAAATTCTATTAATTTAAAATTATAAACATTTAAAACATGGCATTTACACATTGAAAATGTTTTTTTATTAATTATGAATTATAATTTTAAAATAATTTTACAAATTCCCAAAATACCTTTACATTTGACATTCAATGTTTTAGCTTAGCAAACACACATCATTTGACGTCAAATTTTAATCATTTACTGACTATAGATGACGTCACTAAATGATGTCTTAATGACGGTCGAATGTCGCAGACTATTGACGTCATCACGGGAACGTCATTTTAACATCATGTTAGAATGTTTTCAAGCAGTATTATATAGGGTCTCAGCACAGGGTCTCATTCACATTCTCAATCGTGAAACCTGAGTCATAGTTGTGGATTAGTGCACAATCCCAAAATATTGTGCTACGACTATAACTGGTGTTTTATGACTTAGTACCTATCATTGTGTTGAGACTCAGTTAGCTTATAGCTAGTGCTGACATTATTAGTTGTCATTTTAATGTAAAAATGATAAACGCCATCGACTTGCTACTTGTGATTATATGACATATTAATTAAGACAAATATAATAAATAATAATTTATAGCCGAAATTTATTGAAGGATTTTATGATAGTTACATATATAAATTGCATGTGTGTGCCCTGGTAGAAATTTCTCCATCAGTGTCACGATACTGCCATGATACTTTGCCACTGCTTTGCCACGCCATAACCTCATAAAAAAATCTGACATGGTCCATAAAAGGCCTAGTCTTGTATCTGATGGAAATAGCTTAGCATTCGCAGTAAAATTTATTAAATAGTCTAACGTAGTCTATGTCAAATCCAGGCTCGCGCCTCACATGAAAATATGACCGCATCGCTTATTTGCATCGCAGTATTTCGTGATTGTGACGGATTTTCTAACCTGAATAGTCGTAAACTTTAACGATTAATATCTCAGGCTCGCGAGGCAGAATAACGCTTTTTTCTGCCAGATTCCTTCGTTTTATGTAAAACTATATCAAGTAAGCCTAATTTCATTAATTTTTGAAATGGCAGTGGTGAAACTAAATTATCATTCTTTTTTCTCGTCAAACCTTCATTTTTACATGAAAAGTCGATAAAATTAGGCTTACTCGATGTGTTTTTCATAAAACGAAGGAATATAGCAGGAAAAAGCTCACTCTGCTCCGCGAACCTGATATTAATCTTACGACTATTCAGGTTAAAAAATCTGTCATAGACCTAGTTTCCATCGAGGGTTTAATCCGGATCAGAATGTAAGAATCAACCAACTATAGTCGAGCATTCCTCTGTCGTTCGACTGTAACAGGGGAATACTCGACTACGTAGTTGGTTTAAACTCTCGGTGGAAACTAGGCCACAGCCTGGATGCTGGTAAGTATCGGCCGCAGCCGAAGACAACTGCTTCTCGAAGAAGAATGGCAACAAGATATGACAAGGATATGAGAATGCGATGGACTGGGAAAGGAAAACACTAGAACACAACATAAATAGCCCAGTCAAATACGGTCACACTTAGTTAATTCTACAATGTGCTTTTTGTTTTCTATTTCTTGCTATTTGTCTCTTGTCTTATTGACCAAAAAGGCAAGAGACAAACAGTAAGAAACAAAGAGCACATTGTAGAATTAGTCTTACGCTCAAAAATAAAACATTCATATCGCAACACTCAGATCGCAGCGAGACGTCCGCTACGATCGAACCATGGTGGAAAGAATATAAGGTGAAGTACTCCTGTGCGCAGTAGGAAAATGAATTTGGGTAATATTTGATTGGCTGTTCTAGTATAACCAGCGCTATTATACGCAGGAAAGTGCATATTGGGGAATATTTATTTAATTGGTTATTTCCAGTATTGCTATATCGCCATTATGCGTAATATTTCACCTTATATTCTTTTCACCATGGATCGAACGATCTCTCGAGATTGAAGACAGTATCTTTGTCATTATCATTTTCTAACTAAGTTAATAAATATCAACGTATTATTTTATGTAATTTCTTCAAATATTAATAATATTAAACTGTCAGCAGAGGCATAAGCTTTAAATATCTTATGTATTAATTAAAATTATGAATGATTGACATAGAAACGAAATTATTATTACAAGTAATATTTTGATTTGCATCGATATATTAGATGTACAACTTTGCTTCCGCCGTTTTCCTATAGATGGCTTTAGCGGTAAGTGGTGGTCGAAATAAATAGATCATAGACGTCATACAATAAACTTGGGCATCTGTCAATATAATCCCATAGAAACATTAGTCAATTTATGTCTGCATCATAAAGTTATTCTCGATTGAAAATATAGTTTACGAGTCAAATTCTTGTCATTTGCGGGAGGTTTTAATTTTCTGCTTCAATATAAAGAAATCTGCGGCTGAGGCTCGAATGCTCTCAAATACTTATGGTGAGGCCGCTATTAGTGAAAGAACGAGATTGGTTTCAACGCTTCAAGAACGGTGATTTTGACGTCGAAGACCAGCATAGCGATGGAAGAGAGAAGGTTTTCGAAGATTGAAGGTATTACTTGATCAAGATTCGTGTCAAAATCAAGAAGAATTGGCACGATCATTGGGAGTGACTCAACAAGCCATTTCAAAACGCCTCAAAGTCATGGGAATGATTCAGAAGCAAGGAAATTGGGTGCCGTACGAGTTGAAGAGAGATGTTGAACGGCGTTTGTTTGCTTGTGAACAGCTGCTTGAAAGGCAAAGACGGAAGGGATTTCTGCATCGCATTGTGACTGGGGACGACAAAAGAGGTTCATTACGATAACCCCAAGCGCAGAAAATCATGGGGAGTTCTCGGCCATGTCGATGGCCAAACCGAATATTCACGGCTCCAAGGTCATGCTCTGTATTTGGTGGGACCAACTGGGCGTAGTGTATTATGAACTGTTGACACCGACTGAAACAATCACAGGCGATCGGTAACGCAATTGATGCGTTTGAGCCGAGCATTGAAAGACAAATGGCCGCAATACAAGGAGAGACACAATAAAATGATTTTGCAGCATGACAATGCTCGACCCCATGTTGCGAAAGTGGTCAAGACTTGGAAACGTTGAAATGGGAAGTCCTACCCCAACCGCCGTATTCTCCAGACGTTGCTCCCTCTGACTATCACTTGTTTCGATCAATGGCACATGGCCTGGCTGACCAGCACTTCCGGTCTTATGAAGAAGTAAAAAATTGGATCAATTCGTGGATCGCCTCAAAAGATGACCAGTTTTTTCGACGCGGGATTCGTACGCTGCCCGAAAGATGGAAGAAAGTAGTGGTCAGCGATGGACAATACTTTGAATCATAGATGTATAACCAGTTTTTTACAATAAAGCCTCGAATTTCGGAAAAACGGCGGAAACAAAGTTGTACACTTAACAAATCAATGAGAAATCAAAATTATGTATTTGCTAATTGAAAATTAAGCAGGACTAAAATATGATGTCATAATGACGTGACGGAAACATCGGTTGGTCAATTTTTAGTCGAATGACGTCATTCATGACCAGAATTTGATGTCAAAGTGACCTGTGTTTGCTATTTGTATTGTGTTGGATATTTTTACATGAACATGATTAATATTTTTATAATTGTTATAATTAAAGAGCATAAAAAACATATTTTGTATAATATATACGAAATATGATCTTCACAACAAAAATAATTCCATTTTCTTGATTCATTAATACGATGTGCACTTTTAAATCACTTTTTTCTCATATTTTTAGCTTGAGGCACATAAAAGAATAATTTTTCCGATGTTTTAGTTGTGCTTTTATACAAAGGTACAAAACACGTTTTGTACGTGTTTCCTTTGCTCATTTTTAAAATAAGTTAATTTCTTACTGAATAATTATGCTTTTGTTGTTGCAGTGTGACGTCACAGCACGTTCGGGAGGGCTTGTATCCGGACCGTCTTCAGCATTTCAAATAATGCAATTCTTTATTTATTTTCTTACACAATTTGTGTTAAAATTATTATTTAATGTTAAAGATATTAAAAATTACAGATAAAATTAAAGATATATTATATATATATATAAATGCAATATTTTTCAAAAATTATGCAAACTCCCTAGTACAGATAGGATGTACAAAATCTTGACGTTGTAGTGAGGCGCTACACAAACTAAATGTTTATACTTTTATTTATATTTTTTTCACATAAAAATTTGTACGTATTCTACAATAGTTACATTAAAACGTACAAAAAGTTTTAAAATGATAAATATTAATCTTCCTTTTGAAAAAATTACGAAAAACTACTATTTTTTCGGTCGCTTAATGAGATCCCGCTAAGATTTAAGACGATTTGAAATATACAAGGTATTCCAGAATAACCGCTATATTTCGTATGCTGGTAAAGCGGATTAAACTGAGTCAAAAAATCTTATAGCATTTTGCAATTTTCGCAATAGTTAACAAGATATTAATTACTAAAAATCGCCGAACATTTTGAATAATTTTTTACTCAAGTACTATCAACTTTACAGAAAAATAGCAAATGATAAAAATTGTTTATTTTCTTCTCATAGAGAAGACTGAGAATTTTTATAAAATTTCTTAATATCACATTTCCTCATGTTGGTAAAAATAGTTGCCAATATATAAGAAAATGCAATACTAAAATGATAAAAAATTCTAAAAACATTCTTAGAACTCTATGAAAAGAAAATAAACAATTTTTGTCTCTTACTATTTTTCTGTTGTTGATAATACTTGAGTAAAAAATTATTGAAAACCAATATTCGGTGATTTTTAGTAATTAATATCCAGTTAACTATTATAAAAATTATTATTACAAAATGGTACAGGACTTTTCAACTTAGTTTAATCCATTCTATCAGCATATGAAATATTTGGCGATCATTCTGGGACACCCTGTATACAAAAATTGTGGATGCTGGCCATTGACTGTAACATTCGTTAATAACAAAAGTTAAGAGGCATCATTTGAACAAATAAATAATCATTGAAAAATATCTTTCTTTTTTTTATTTCTGTTGTATTTTTACTACATTTTACATTTATGTATGTAATTTAAAATGTTGTAGAATTATTGCTCTCGTAATTGACTTAATAAATTAGACGAAATGTTTTAATGAAAAAAAAACATAATTGAGAATAAATTTAAATATACAATAGTTATGAAATCAAGAGACTGCAGCTTTTGAAAAGCATTACTTGTACAATAGCTTTCTTTTCAAAAGTTTTGTTTATGACAGTTTCAATATAAAAAATAAAACATAAATGAATACACAACTCTTCTTAGATATTCTTTTATGTAAACAGGGTGGCATGAATATACGGCCCCACTCGTCCCGAGCAGGTAGAGTGGACTAAACTGAGTAGAAAAGTCTTCTACCATCTTGTAATGCGCGCAATAATGAACGAGATATTAACGTTTAAAGATAGCCGAATACGCACGACCTCCCGACCTATTATTGCTGAAAGTATGGCCCACCAAGCGCGCGAGCCGTGAGGAGCGCGGCTTACCGTCGCGAGCCTCTCGAACGGCGCGCCTGCTAGGCCATTCTCTCCTCGCGGCCCGCGCGTCGTACGCTCAGTAAGCCGTATCTTCGACAATAGTAAGTTGGGCGGACGTGCATATTCGGCTATCTTTAAACGTATATAATATCTCGTAATATCTCGTTAATTATTGCGAGCATTACAAAATGGTAGAGGACTTTTCTATTTAGTTTAGTCCACTCTACCTGCTCGGGACGAGTGAGACCGTCTTCGTGCCACCCTGTACACGCACTCACGCACGCACGCACGCACGCACATCTTTTACATATATATACATATATATATCCTTAGGTAATACCTATGCTAATGCCGGCAGTTCTATAACTTTCAAGTCTCAATTTGAAAAATACTGATTAAAAAGAGGCTTTACTATAGTGTTTTGAAAAGTTCCTGACATCAGCTATTAGATTCTAAAATAAAAAATAAAATAAAAAATAGGATGTTTTGTTTAAAAAAATCGATTTGACCTTGATTTAACTTTGGCGCCACCCAAGGTCAAATTGATAAGATCAGTAGATCATTTTCATTTTATATATATATAAATGTAATAAATTATTGCAATTGAAAATGATCAATAATACTCTATTACCGATTAATAACATTTAGAAATCAGTAGATATCAAATGTAATACTAAAATAAATTATTCTGAGTTCAACACCTCTGTTTCCACCGATTCAATCTAATAATTACAATTTTGCATAATTATTTCCAATAGGTAATCATTAAATACATTCAAATATTTATAGAAAAATGTATAACCAAAGCAGTAAATAATTTTAGTTCCTTAATTAATTCCTTAATTAAGCATTTAATTTGTTAATTCGACAAACTGATCAATATTATTACGTTTAGGAAACAGTCAATCCCCAAGCTTGCATCACATCTTCTCGATTCATGGGCCACAATCTCTTTAGTAACATCCATCCAGTTTTCTGTGTGGTCAGCAAATACTGATTTTCGGGATCGTGCAAGTGCGAGTAAGCGCCCATTATCAAACTCTGACATATTCTGGCGCATACGCTGATTTTAAGAATCTTCTTCTCCACGTCGGTCAGTTTCTTGATCTTTTCGTAACCCTCCACAACGTATCTACCCATTTCTACATCGGCTGTTTGTAGAATCATGTAGCAAAGAACTACCGCTAGCTCAAAAATACAACAAGTCCTGTGACAATCACCGAAATCAATCACAGCGACAATGTCTTTACCGTCGGGACTCACAAGGATGTTGTGCTCATTTAGATCACCATGTATGATCGTTTGTTCCAGCTGGTCTGTGATTGACAATACTTCCCTCTGGAAACTTACGATCACGTCGTGCACCAACTGCTTATCCAACGAACTCTTGATCGCATACATGAATTGCTGCACTCGCGGCATTGAAGTCAACATCCACAATGATTTGTGATCGTCGAAGGCGGGATGATTGAAGCCCATGAGTATCTCATCGATTCTCGCGGTGAAGCTGCCGACCTTGCACAATAATTCGTCGGTTATTTTTACATGGTACAATAATTCACCGGGACAATAGACCAACAGTCTCACGGCATACTTCTCCATGGTATTCTCGTTCTTCAGAGTCTCTAAAGAAAAGTACGCGCCGTTCATATTCTTAATCGGTAACGGACAGCAGACATTTCGCTGATTGAGGAAAATCATTAATTCTGTTTGTGCTTCTATCACATCGGTCTTGCGAGAATCCAAGAAGTTGATCACTTTAAGGACATAGCCGGCCTTCTCTGGGCTGATTATGCGTGGATTCACAGTCGTCCCATCACAAATCATGTGGTAATTGCGATCGTCGTAAGAGTTCAGTTCGCGCACGCTCGTCGCTTTCATACCGTAGAGTCGCTCTAGCAGTGCGACCGCCGTCTCCTCGGTCACGGGCGGGCGTATATGCTGACCTGGGATGAGCAGCGTATCATTGTACTCCATACTGTCGCGATGCACGACGCAAAAATAGCCGAGTTATTAAGGGGGAAGCCGGGTCGATGAAAAAAGAAATGTACGTTCCCTGCACAGTGAAGAGAACGAGAGGAAGGGCGTTTGGAACAGCGAACAAAGCCGTAGCTGGAATATCTTCTTTGTTCTTCGGTTGATTAATTGTTAAACTGTACAAATATAAACTACAGCTATAGAATTTTTGTATATTAGTGTAGAAATGTTGAGAACAATTTATTAATTGATTGGGAACACCAGCAAATAAAAAATAAATTGTAATTGATAAAAATTATATCAAAACTTGATATTGCGATAACAAAGGCTGTTTAATATTCATTTCTTAACAAATGGTAATTGGATTGTATTATTACTTTAATTTTATTTAAAACATATTTAGTACACGCGAAACACATATAAACATAATTTTCAACATCGAAAACAAATGAATAATTTATTTCAAAGAAGTAATATATAAATAAATTTGTTACATATTTTTTACAAATTAAAGTAAAAGAAAGCATTTACTGTTGTGTTCAGTAGGTTCAACAAAGATAATAAGAAATTTTAAATATTTTAAACACAAGATAATAAGAAATTTTAAGTATTTTAAATACAAAGATACACATTTATAAATAACATCCGCAATAAGCAAACGGATATTTGCGGCCGCAGACATATGTGTAAATATATCGACTCACCCGACTAAAGGACGTGTTTATTCAACCAAAGGAAGCGGCAAACTAAATTCTCACATGAACGGAACAGTTTGCTAAGCTAGACAAGCGATTATGTGTGCGGGGAGCGTAGTCCACGCTCAATCATCGTTGACATTCAGTACAACTGGAGGGTACAAACGCGCAATGATATTTACATCAGTGGTAATTGAGCATACAACACGATGCAGCACGATATAACGTATCGCGGTGATTAAATGATTCAATCTTATCATAGTTGATAAAACCAACGGAGATATCATTTGCGGAATTATTACTAGAGTCCAACCGAAACCACTTTTTATCTCCGGCTGAAACTAAAAACGAATATTCAGTTTTTATTCAATTTCGACCGAAATCGAAAACGAAACCGAAATTGGATAAATCTTACAAACATCACATGATTTTCAGAGAGTCATTGTCAAAATGTCAAAATATGTGAAATTTATGTATACTTATATATATGTATTATATTATATTATATGTAATTTATATATACTTTTTAAAAAATAAGATTTTATTAATGTCTTATTCCTTAAATTATAAGAAACTTCAAGCACTAGACATATGACTTGGCGAGTAAAAAAGAACAAAAAAAAAGAAGAAATAGCGCTGGCGTGATTTGCAACAATCGGCCGACAATAACATGTGGTTTTTTGAATGCTCGCCAACGCATTGCAATTTATACATTTTCGGTTTACTTACCGAAATTTTCTCTTAATTTTTCTCTTAATTCTCGACCGAAAACTCTGATTTTTTTACTGAAACTAACTGAAATCGAAGCCGAAATTTCAGTCGGACTATAGTTTTTACCCAGTTATTACACTTACCTTTGAGATACATTGAATCGAGAGAGCTTATTCCCTTTGATTTGGATAAGGCTAACCTATTTTTTCACAAAAGGATTGATAAGACATGAGTATACATTAGTTAGACACTATCTGAATTTCTTCATCAAATTGATTTTTATTCCTTACAACGCAATTTGTAATTATACATATTTACAAATAAATTCTTTCATATATGTATATATATATATATATATATATATATATATATATATATATATACACACACACACACACACACACACACATACACACAAAAGATACATAAATCTTTCAAAATATAGTCATAGAAAGCTTCGCGAAAGGATTTAAAATTGTTTCAGTCTTTCTTACGTTTTTTCCTTATTACGATGAAATATAATAAACTTTGTAACTGAGGCAACTTTAAATTCCATATCGCATGTATATCTTTTAAACATTTTTATATAAAACAGAGAGATTACTTGTAACAAATATCTTTCTGTAATCTCCCTTTATATTCAACATACATCACAGTTATTTTTTACATTCGGGATTCATTCCTGTATTAATAATTGAAAACAAGTATCAAATGTGCATAAGACCGGTGATATTCTCTCCATTAATTTTATAATATGCAAAGCCTCTAGTATATATTTCTGTTTTTTTAACTCATTTACAAGTATTTTTGCATTTTCCTCAATGCCGGTTAAAGATTCATTTACAAAGACATATTCGATAATCTGTTTGTATACAATGTGATTTGGTCTAAACAATGCTGTTAAATCATTTCGGAAAAGTTTCTCCAGTATTAATGGTGGTAACAAAACAGTCTGAAAAAAAAATTATATACATATATATATATTTTAAGAATTAACTTTTTGTAGGCAAATAGACAGACGACAATGACCTGTTGTTCTTTAATAAGAATTACTGCTTCTTTATGCATCAAGACGTCCTGAGAGCATAATCTTATGTAAAGGCTTTGTACAAAGCTAATATGATTTCGTTCAAGTTTCAAAAACTGTTTGAGAATCTATATTATAAAATATATTTAAAAATAAGTACAATATATTTAATTATCTATAAAAAAGGAAATAATGCAATTTATTACAATACCTCCTTAGATGCTAATAATTCAATGAGTTTCTCATGCTCTTCTAATATTATTTTTTCAAAATCAGCTGTATTCGGTTCTATAAGCGCAATTATCACTTTCATCATTTTTAAAACTGGATGATTATCTATTGTGATATGATCTGGCATATTAAATTTCGGCCACTGCGATATTATTTTTTTTACTTCCTGATATTGCTCTAAATTATTGATTTGATTGAACCGTTTCTTAAATAGCTTAAATCGATCTTCCTCTGTCTCACACTCGGCAATGATGCAATCAAGAGAATCAAGAGAAAGAACGGTTTCTTCTTGTAAAATTTCTTTGGATTTAATTTTATCCTTCTTCTCGTTATTTGCTTCCATGCTATTATCGGAAAAATCACCCCAATCATCCGTCCATTCTACGGCCTCAATATCATCTGAGATAACTATTTTCAGATCTTCATTCGCCTTAGAATTTGATGGAATATTAGTAACATCGACACATTCTGAGACTCGTTCTTCATTAATGGATTTTGAGATTTTCACAGTTTCTTCAGAATGTACATGGATAGTAATTTGTCTCAATTCTAATGTATTTATATCTTTTACTTTCACTTCTTTCATACTAGTAATATGTGCTTCACCGAGTAGATGACTTTGCCAATATTGTAATGTTTTAACAATATCACATTCTTCAGACTTTTGTGCTGCAACTAGCATAATTTTCACTAAATCTAATGGGCTGTATAAATATAACTTTTCACAATTAGTGTATAATTTCTTATACAATTCTAATGAATAGTAATAGAGCGCAGTCTGTATATACAATTCAGTTTGTGGAAAATCTATAAAGATTGTTTGAGCATCTAAGATACGATCTCTATTTAAACTCAATAGATACGCCATACTAAGTAACCAATCGTTTGACATAGTGTGTTTTGCGCATTCTAAAAGCACTGAAATTAATAAAATAATTTTATAATTTTCGTTATATAAATGTAACTCATTTATTAAATTTTTGTTAAATATATTTTTAATAATATGATACTTACAATGATTAATGTCACTTATTTCTAGCCCATAACAAGAGGATTCACTCAATATGGTTATTCTTAAAAGCGCTTGACAACATTTTAATTTTGAATTTTCTACGTTTGTCATAGAATACTTATTGTAACTCATCTCATTAACACTTATCTTATATAGTTCGTGTAAGGATTCATAAAAGCATGGAAAACTTTGAAGATCGGTGTCTTTCTTGTTTTCCACTTCAAATTCATATTGTGCATTAGTTTCTAATTCATTTTTAAAGTTAAGATTCAATCTAGACTTCCAAAAATTAGTATTACTGATATTTCTTATTAAACTAAATGTAGATTCTTTCATGATGTTAGCTGAATTTTTTACAATTCCTGTTGAAGTTTCCAACATTTTTGGAACAAATTCTTTCGTTTCTATCTGCGGCTATAAATTACATAATATATATTTTTTATATCTCGCGTTATACATATATGACAAAAGTATTAAAATTAATATCGGTCATTAAAGTAATTTTTGTTACCGTTGTCATAGCATCTGTAAAATCATCTTCGCTTGTATCACTTTCTTCATCTTTTAAATTTTCAAATTCCGCAACGGGCATCCACAATTCCAAATTCTTATGTAGCATTTGTATTTCTAACAAATACATATGTTCTAAAACATTACCTAATATATCACTAGGACCATTATTTACAGCAAACCATAGACACTTTTGTCTAATTTTTAAATCTTGATAATTATCACAACGTCCCAAATTTAAACAAATTTCCCAAGCAGGAAGATAATTATTTTCTGTTAACTGCATACATATTGTAGCACATGTACTATAATCTTCAGTCTGTGGAATAAGAAATATAATAATGATATATATTATAATGATATATATTATACCAATCTTTACGTTTTAGTTTTCAAAGAAAACTCTTAAAATTGGATTAAGAAAACGTAGATAAGATAGCTATATCTCACCTCAAATGCCTTTTTAGCTATTAGTTCTGAAATTTTTCCTTCACGGACTCTACTATTATTTCCTTCGATTCGTAAATAAGTTGCTAACATTAATAATCTTTGTTGATTTTTATAAGCATCTTTTTGATTATTTAAACAGCGTTCAATTAAGTTTAATCTATCTATCATTAATCTAACTTGAAGAGGTAATATATCGATATTAAATTCATTCAGTATTTGAAGCGATTTAATAAGATCATATTCTTCTTTAATGTTTATGTTATCATCTTCAATAAGATCCAAGCAAGTTCTAGAACAATTATTTACATAAATTATATTTCAGAACAAGTTATTATACAGGATGCGTCACCAAAATCCGGACAAATCGAATAATTTCTTTAAACAAAATGTTTTTAAAGAAAAATTAAAATATTACAAAAAATCTTTTTATATAGCACTTGGGGGATCCCTGTAGAGCACAATTATTCGATATATCCTTCATTAGTTTGAATGACGATCTCTATTCTCGATCTGAAGCGTTCGTATGCACGCTGTAATGTAGCGTCTGTCCATGCCGACGAATGCTGTCTCTATAGCGGTCCTTAATGACGTCACATTGGGATGTCGAAACTTGTTTGTGACTCTTTCAATTATGCTCCATACGTAATAATCCAAGAGATTTAAATCTGAACTATTGGGAGGCCATAATGGAAGGCAAAGCAACTTGGCTTATTCTGGCAGCCTCAGAGAGCACCTGTCGTATCTTTAATATGTACGAAGGTCTTCCTCGGCAATTCGACGCATTGGCTCGCTTACATCAATAATCGATGCTAATTTTCGCAACGATTGTTCTGAGTCATCCGAAATCAACGCTTGAACCCTTTCAACGATTGCGTTGCGTTCTTTCAAGTGAGTCTTCCTTGCTAGCATACTGGAATCTTTATTGAACTGTTTTAAAGCCGTATATTTTGCCACAGCGTATATCATAAACGATTGATTTCGAGTATCCAAAGAATTATTTTCGTTGCTGAGCACCCAGCGCGAAGGTCTTCGATGATCGGCTCTTCGGTTGTATTCCGCACTTGGTTTCAACGCGGCCATTTTGAGAATATGATTGTTTACTAGAAGCATCAGGCTTTCTCGGACGCCAACAACAATCTCTGGCGGAAGCGCAATATAGCGGAAAATTTAAATTTAAATTTTGTCCGGATTTTGGTGACGCACCCTGTATATATGTAATTACCATTATGTTAACAAAAGATACTTACTTAGCTAATTCCATATGTGGATCGGTAAGCGTTCTTGAACCATTAAAATATTCTTTGGACGCTATTAATATAAGATCAACCGCTTTCTCATAGGATACTTTTAACAAAGATTTTTCATTTTTCTTCGTTTCTATTAAGGTGACACAATTACGAATAATACATTTAATTCTGGAAAGTAAACGGGCCGAAACACATATTTCGAAACAGGTTTCAACAGCAATACATGAAAAAATCAATCCATGTATCTCTAACATATCGTTTAATAATTGCGCCCATTCTCTTTCATCTGGAGGTATCAAACTGAAATAATAAATACATTATCCCTCATATCTATTGTAAAAATCATTAAAAATTTATAAATATTACACGCTTATATACAGGGTTGGCCATATTCGACGGAAAGACCTTGAATTTTCAATCATGGGAAAAAAACACATTTTTTACTGTTCATTTTAAAAATCATTTAATAGGGTTCAAGGTCTTTCCGTCGAATATGGCCAACCCTGTATATAAGCGTGTAATATTTATAAATTTTTAATGATTTTTACAATAGATATGAGGGATAATGTATTTATTATTTCAGTTTGATACCTCCAGATGAAAGAGAATGGGCGCAATTATTAAACGATCTGTTAGG
>NW_011627780.1:1066880-1087511 GCF_000204515.1 Acromyrmex echinatior
TTCCACATAGAGCAGACAGAAGTGGAGCCTGAATATCGAGCTATTATGATAGCCTTACAACAGAAAATATATTTTTAAAAATAGTATCATAAGTCACTTTGAAAAATAACTTATCACCAATACGCGTTACTTACTGAAAAAAGTAATATAAGTACCAAGTAAAAAGTAATGCGTTACAAATTAGGAATTATTTTTTTCATTAACGAATGACTTTTTCAATCCATTACAACGATTGACTTTTCTAACTCTGATGTTAGCATTACCATCATAAAAAATTCACAAAGTCATTATCAAATCGTTATTATAATAAGATAATAATCAACGAAGTAATGCGTTACTTGCCAACCCTGGCTAATATATTAGGTGTAGTAAAAAGAAATTCATTATTTTTCCAATAGATGGCTTTAGTAATCTGCGTAAACGAGATTACTAAAGCCATCTATTGGAAAAATAATGGATTTCTTTTTACTACACCTAATATAATAATATTATATATAAGATAGTTATATTGAGCAAATAGAATACTAAACGATAAATATATATTATAAACAAACCTGGCATATGACCATCGTTGGGTTCTCGACTTCGTTTTTTACTTGTAATAAAAATTTCACAATCTAAACATTTAATATATATATATATATATATATATATATATATATATACACAGGGTGGCACGAATATATCCCACTCGTCCCGAGCAGATAGAGCGGATTAAACTGAGTAGAAAAGTCCTCTACTATTTTGCAATGCTCGCAATAATTAACGAGATATTAAAGTTTAAGATAGCCGAATATGCGCATCCGCCCAACCTACTATTATCGAAGGTAATCACCGAGCGCATGGCTCATGGACCTCTAAGCTCGAACGGCGAGGTGCGCTTGCTAGGCCATTCTCGCTCCTTGCAGCCCGCGCGCCGTGCGCGCGGTGGGCCGTACCTTCGACAATAGTAGGTCGGACGGATTCGGCTATCTTTAGAGACGTTAATATCTCGTTAATTATTGCGAGCATTACATGGTAGAGGACTTTTCTACTCAGTTTAGTCCGTTCTACCGGCTCAGGACAAGTGGGGCCGTATATTCATGCCACCTTGTATATATAAACGCACGCACGCACGCATGCACGCACGCACGTATGCATACACATAGAATATTAGTAACATTTAGCTAACTAAAAATTGTAATCAAAGGTAAAAGGGAAATGAGTTACGCCAGTCGTACTTATATACAACAATAATGTATTATTTAAACAAATTCATCCTGTGTTAACTTAACATGCTTCAAAGTCATACATAGCTTATTATATTTTACAAATTTACAACGGCTTATTAAATAATAATAAATACGATGAAATCGTTTAAATAATACATTATTGTAATATGAGTACAACTGATTCATGTCCTTTTATCCTTGATTTATATAGTAAAAAATTAGCATTACTTAAAAGATGATTTAACTTTGTATTTTTTAAAATATAATATAGATTTAAGGGGGCTACTTTGGAGTTAGCGCGGTAAAAGGTGCGCAATCTACACTTATATAATCATTACTAGTATAATGTGTATTAAAAGATGTTAGTTTGAACGTTTTGACTATCGCTTTTAGCCATCTTCAGAAAATACATAATTGATATATTAACAAAGAATATCTTCTATCCAGTCGAAAACTGAGAAAAGCACAAACATCATACAATTCAGTCATTATTCTTAGACATGAAACATAAAGATTAAGAACATTCGATATATCTTGACGATTTTTAAGTTTCATTACAAAATGTTTTATATAAATCTTTTTCATTTGCTCAATATTGTAATATACTTAATTGCAACATTATAATATGGGATTGAAAACGCAATCACTTGTTAACCAAAAAGATAGGCAACTTCTTTATACGATGTTTGTGCTTTTCTTATTTTTTGACCTGGATAGAAGATATTCTTTGTAAAGTAGCCCCCTTAAATCTGTATTATATTTTTACAATTATTATAAATTCTATTTTATATACATATTCTTTATTCTAAATTGTCATTTGTATTTTTAATGACCAGATATTTTACCTGATCATTCCACCAACCGATATCTATTGGATGAAATTCCGTAAATCCTGGTGGAAATTTTTTAGATTTTGTAAATCCTAAAGGATTAGATATATCATATTCTGGCTGTTCAGACAACTTCCATTTTTTTTGTAATATTAAGTTTGGCAAACTCCACAGCGAAACTGAACCATCCATATGCAAACAAACCAGAAACTCGCCATTTGGCGAAATTTTTATGGAAAATATAATTGATTCTGATTGAAAACTAAAAATAGGAATTAAATTCCATATAGAAAATCGCGAATTAATGATAGCAGAATCTTCAAATGTAAATGATAATTTGCAATATGGATAATCATTCAAGAGTCGCCACGAAGTTAATCCAGATTCAGATGCAGTAGACTGAAACAATATATAAATATACTTACATTTAAAAGATTACATATCATATTTACATATACATATACATATATTTATTTATTTATTTACCGTCAATTTTTGTGTTAACATATTTCCAGCAACATAAAATAAATGATGTTTTTCATCATAAACAACAATGTTAACACCGTTTTTATAAAAATTGCCAAAAGAAAAATTATAATTTGCACTGAAACCACCTGTAGAAATATAATAAGATCTTAGCAACCCGCTATACGAAATTAAAATAAATTCATAGGTCCATTTTTCACTCGTTATCCTTGGCTTGAGAAACAACATGGATGCTATAGCGTCACCAGCTTCAAGAATATGAGGAATCTGTGAAATCGTTTTCGGGCTTATATTAAAAATATTATTTCCTAGTGCGTTATAAAAAGACGTATAGCCGCTACTAGAGACCAGTGCTAAGATCATTCCATCGGGACTCCACGCAAGTTTACGCCACTGAGGAAAGGCATCCTTTGGAGCTAAAAAATACATTAAAGGCCATCATACTTAAAAAATTTTAGTGTAATCATTATCGATCAATCGTGGTCAAGCGTTTTAAAACATAAAATAGTTCTTTTAATAAAGTGATTGATCGATTTGCTTACGATTTGCTCTACAATTACGACTAAAATTCCTTTACGTGTGATACTTAAGCATTTTACACATAGATCAAATAGAAAAATATCAATCAAAAAATATTAATAGTACTGATAATATATATTAATACATTATTTACCAGATGCTTTTCCTACTATGGAAGAATATTCATCTTTAGCCTTTCGTATCTCAATGATATTCTCTTGTAAAATAGCAAGTACCCGACCGTGATCTCCCACAGCAAACTTCCAAGGTAGCGTGAGGCTGACTTGCTGCGAGATGCTCTCAGGTAGGGAATACCTGTTGTTGAGATACCTGAGAGCAGTTTTTATTGTGCCAGTAGTTGGGAGGATAGCCGCGTCGTTCTTGCATTTCTAAAATATGAAATATTTTAAAGACACAGCTACAATAATTTCATAGCCCTGTAATTTCCCCGTGCATTAATGTACTAAATGACTAAGTTGAAAGTGAAGGTTTCGAATCGGGTTGGAGTCGGGTCAGAGTTGGATTAAAATGAACATTCTTATCCTAATTTTATAATGACTAAGAAGTCTGTAGTTGATGAATCAGAAGCGAGTCTGAAAGATAGATGACTCGAGTTTGGTTGAAATCGGTGAATTGGTAGAGTTGGCCACCAAATCAACTTCTTGCCCATATCAGACTATCGACTTTGCAAGCCGATCCGATTGTTGACTCTGACTACTGATCCTCAGCAATGGTGAGGCACCTTCTTTTTCTTTTTCTTTTTTTTTTATTAATGGTTTTCGAAATTGTAAACGGAGATTGATATGGCAAGATCACGTCTTATGAGAGAAAAAATAATGATACAATGCCTGTGAAAATAACGACGCTTGCCCGGACACTGGGCGCCTGCGTTTACGGCGTCATCACGTCGCACGGACGTGCATCAGGACCACGGTTGCCAGGACTCCAATTTTCGAGACCAATCTCCAGTTCTCCAGCAGACAGGAAAAATTTCGCTCGCGTGGGATATTTATTAATTGCAATATCCAGTGATGCCCACGATGTTATCATATATTATATGATTATTATGGTTTTTCATTCAGAATGTTTATTTTAAAATATTTTTACTATTATTACTAAGTGTAATGTATAAAAGAAAAGCCAAAGAAGAGATAGAAAAACTACTACAAATAGATGTATGATGCTGGTTTTCGCAAATGTTGTGTTAAAGATGTTGATAGCGTATTGTTTTTTTTTTGTATTTTGTATAACGCGCTGTATGGTACAATATTTAAATTACGTGGAAAGTAATAGAAAATCTGTGATTATGTTCGCAGTTTATCTTATTTTACGAATAATAAAAAGATTTGTAATTGTGTTCGTACTGTATCTTGTAATAATAATAAAAAGGTCTATGACTGTTGATATTTTATGTTGGTCAAATATTAATAATAAAAAGAAAATCTGTAACAGTGATCGCAAAACACGAATTAAATCCTGCACCTTTTTCTTTTCCTCTCATTTTTTTTTAATGAAACAATCGGCCGATCGCCAATTGGAATATGAATCTCCAGCGCACGGACCTTCGGGCCCCAGCCGTACAATACTCGAGACCTGGCAATCGTGATTAAGACAGGTCGTCCAAAACCGCAGGACGGCTATGTGTGTCAAGGCTCAATCTAAGTCGGCAAACTTTCAAAAATATAAGAGCAAAAAAATATAATAGCGAGCCCCGAGCCGAGATACATCTGTTAGAAACCATAAAAAGAGACTCGCCAACTCGTCATGACTGTGAATGATTCTAATTGACTGGTGGATCGCATATCTGTGTTCCATGAAGATGTACTATGTAGGCTGCTGAAAAAGTTTCTGCAAACAATATGAAAAAAAATATGTATATAAAAAATCATTGCCCGAAAATTTTCACGCGAAATTTCCATTTTCTCACAAAATAAATTCTTCTTTTAAAATACTATGCAAACAAAACTAGTTGGCTTGGGTATAAACTGTCAACTGAATTATAGATTAAAAACGTCTAATTTTACGGATATGATAGTAGCAGAACGTTGACGCCACTGAAAGTATTAGATTGCAGAAACTTTTCCAGCAGCCTACGTATAATCTATTCTAATCTAACAGATATAAAGATACATTAGAGCAACTTGATAACAAATTTCTAGCCTCTTTCTCCGGGTGAATTAGAGCAGCTTGTGTTAAAGTACTATGTGGTGTAATATAGAAGACACTATATTTGCCTCTAACCGAAGGTTACTTTTGAAAAAAAATATACAGATACAGAAATGAAGAATTTTTCAACATTTGCCTATTTTGATTATTGTTGGTAAATTAATTTATCACTTCTATGTAAAATTATGAAAAAAGCAATGTATATTGTCATGAATATTTCATTAATAAACATTTCATAGTCATTTCGTAGTCAAAAATAAGTATTACGGAAGTTAGAAATATCTGTTTCATTAATAATGTAATTTTCTTATGATAGATATTGATTTTATATATTTTTTATGTAATACCGTTTGTTGTATATAGATACTTCAATAAATCCGGTGAAGGATACGCATTAGTGCGACTTCCTAAGGAAGACCAATATCAAAAAGCATGAGCAGATGCTGCTTTAAGCGAGAATGCATCAAGATCCTGAATAATCTTAGATTGTGCGAAGTCACAATCTGTTCATTGTAAGAATGCTATGCAAAATCCAAATAAAAATAGTTTAAAAAATGCTTCTCCATTTAATGCTTTTCTCATATCAAGTACATTTGAATCATCGGATTTATTGATAGTAGGTTGCCGGGAAGAAATGAAAAAAAGTGCGATACCATCACGTTTTTGTCATTGTCTCTCTGAGAATTCTTATAAATCGCAAGCAAAAAAGCGAAGGAAAGAAGAAATTCATGCGCAATGTTAAGATAAGAAATATTTTAACAGCCAATCAGAATCATTCAGTCAAGAGAAATACTCTCGCGTTTTATTAATTTTACTCTTCTATACAATTGAATCAATCGGTGGCAAACATCGGCAAGTGTGATCAATCAACTCGGCACTCAAAATCGGGTCAGCCTGCAGAGGCTGCAGGCCGATAGTCTGCTATAGCCTTAAGATCGAAATCAGACTACGCATTGAATATTGAGATTGAAGGTTGAAAGACTAAATTTGACCAATGAGTGAATTTGACAAAAGATTTTATTCCTCTTCCTATTGTTTTAACTGGTCAAATTTCAATCTTTCAATCTTCAATCTCAATCTTCAATGCGTAGTCTGATTCCGTCTTATTAAAAATTGAGATTAAAAATTGATTGAAAATTAAAATCTGACAATAAGAAAAAAAAATGTTATTTCCTTTTATTTTAATTGGTCAAATTTTAATTCTCAATCTTCAACACATAGTCTGATTCAGGCCTAAGAGGAGATTCCGAAAACTCAACTCCGCAAAAAAATGGGCCTGGTTTGAACTCCGAATTGGGAAGAATCCGCTGAAAAGAATAACTTACTAATTTAGACGCAATATCAATCTTACCTCACTTTATTTGCCGGCTTTATTGGTTTCTCAGCCATCGACATATAGGTATTCATAGTCAGTTCTTATTTTAAGACCGTTTTAAGTAATATCTTAAGAAACTAATATGACTCTCTGATTAGCTTATGACATCTTAAGCTTGCTTAATGGTCATTTAATAAGCTATTAATCAGAATTCACATGACATTGGTGGTCAGAATTATAAGTCATAAATCTTAAGGAAATTTGTATCCACAATAAATCATACTAGATCGTTTACATTTCAGCCAATCAGAAGGATGGCAGTTCTCAAGTAAATGACAAGACTGAGTTCGCATGTTCCATGTTTATACTATCTTTTTTTTATTATTTTATATCTTAAAATGTTCTACATTGTATTATACTTTTATTTCATTTTAATAGATAATTTGTTATTCACTTTATCTAATTATTTTCAGACATACGTAATAATTCAATTGGTATACATAATTTTCAGATATACATGAACAACTATACATGTATTGTCCATAATTATAGGTAATATGTAAATATAGGTAATATGTAAATGTATAATTATAGGTTTGTTGATAACAATTGGAATCTATTTGATTCATCACTGGAAATACATGATGCAGGCTGCTTCATGTTTGATTTGGTTCTGATAACAAAAAATTCGAAATGTTTGTATTTGATTCTGATAACAAAAAATTCGAAATGTTTTGTACACGTACGCATATATATAACTTTAAAAGTAAATAATAAATAATATTGTATATTTACTGCCGTGAACTATGTGGGATAAGAAATGACATTTCATCATAATACTGGAAATCCTCGGTATCCTGGCTTGCACCCGATCCTGATCGCCCTTGTTCATAGTATTTTTTATATTGACAAAACTACATAGCCCCGAGCTCTTAGGCTCTCATCTTTTTTAGGCTTACTCATCTAATATAAAGGCAAAAGAAATGATAACAAGGTCTAAAGTAGTATCAATGTTTTTTAAAATTATTATACTTATCCGGTTTTTTATTGATTAGAGTAGCATCAATTTGAATCCACACTTATTTCTTATCAGTCTTAAATTCTCGTATTTTTTCATTATACAGGCAATAATTAACCTCAACAAGCTTAATGAGCCCCATGTCATCCGTTTCTTCAAAATGTACAAATTCCATTTGTAACATACTTGTACACAATAAATTACTTCGATCTTGATGACATATAATAACACAACAATTTTCCAGATTATATGAAGTCTGCAATTCTCTTCCGTAAATGGGATTTATTTGATTGGTCAGTCACAATCATAACGTAATTATAAGTTAATCGGACGAGATTAAATTTGGCCATCTCAGTCATTGACTGCTCACTTATTATTGTCTTATGTCACTACTGGCTTGCTTATAACTGTTTATAACTAACTCTTAACTTTTAATTTATTACTAATAGCTTATTGTAGAATGGCCATTAAGACAGCCTCAAATATAAGAATTGACTATGAATACAGGCTATAGAATGGATTGCTGATGACAGTGCTGGAGGTAGAAAATAGAGCTAATGATATCCAGGTACCTGGATACCTCATTATTATCCGAGATGCACGATAATACTCGATACATATTATATATTCGTATTCGTTGACATAACCGTATTAACTATTAGGTGTTGGAATTAATTCGTAGCGTTTTTAAATGAAAGAATGTTATTTATTTCACATGAGCATTAAAAAATACATTAATGAAAGTACTTCCCATCACTTGTAAAACGCTACGAATTAATTCCAACACCTAATATGTTTTTTTTTTATTATAGTGATGTATTCTACATTTTACATTATACAGGGTATTTGATAAGTAATGATAAAACTCTTGCATAGGAGTAGAGCGGACTGAGTCGAAAAGTCCTGTACCATTTTACAATTTTCGCAATAATTAACAAGATATTAATTACTAAAAATCGCCGAATATTGATTTTTCAATAATTTTTTACTCAAGTAGGTACTATCAACTTTACAAAAAAACAGCAAGTGACAAAAATTGTTTATTTTCTTCTCATAGAGTTCTGAGAATTCTTTGAGTTTTTTTTTTATGGCACCGCATTTTCTCATGTTGGTAAAAATAGTATACAAGATATGAGGGCAAGTCAAAAAGTTCTTAGAAAATCTGTCAGCGGGCACTCGCAGTGTCATGTCACATTGCTTTTTGACAAGTAGCATCTTTCAGTTGATTACTGTCAAATTTTAAGCGGAATTCATTTCGCGTGGTTTCATTTCTGTAGACGATTAAAGTGAACCTTTGTATTTTTTGCAAAAAAAAACAAGTTTTGTGCAGTGATCAAACATGTACATATGAAAGGTTTAACGCCGAAAGAAATCAAAGTTGGATAATATTCATAGCACATCTGCACCAGTGTTTGCGACTGTATACAATTGGGTGAATGAATTTAACCGTGTATATCCACATGTGATGCACCTCGTTCGGGACATCCAATTGAGGCTGCTACGCCAGAAATAATCGATAAAGTCCACGATATTATTTCGATTGATTGACGAGTGAAAGTACGCGAGTTTGTTGAGACCACAGACATATCACATGACACAGTGATTTCAATTTTGCACGAACAATTGGATATGAAAAAGCTATCGGCAAGATGGATGCCGCGTTTGCTTACTGTGCACCATAAGCGCGACTGTGTAATTCAAAACAATGTTTGGAGATGTTCAACGTAATCCAGATGAATTTCTGCATCGATTCATTACTGTGGACAAAACATGGATCCATTCCTTCACATCCCAGACGAAGGAACAAAACAATGGACTTCACCGAGTGAACCAGCTTCGAAGAAGGTGAAGATCGTGAAGTCGACCGAAAAGGTGATGGCCACCATTTTTGGAATGCACGCGGTATAATTCATATCGATTCTGTCGAAGTAAACGATCAATGGCGATTACTACGCAGCCTTATTGGATCGTTTCAACAACATTTTAAAGAAAAAAGTCCCCAATTTGGCGAAGAAGAAAGTGCTCTTCCATCGAGACAATGCACGGGTTCACACATGCCTGGCATCGATGGCCAAATTCAACGAATTTCGCTACGAATTCCTTCCCCATCCAGCATATTCGCCAAATTTAGCTCCCTGCGACTATTTCCTGTTTCCAAACCTAAAGAAATGTTTCGGAGGAAAAAGATTCACCAGCAGAAACAGAGGCTTATTTTGAAGGGTTGGACAAATCATATTAAAATCGACTTGAAAAGTTGGAAATCGTTGGCAAGTGTATCAAGCTGAAAGGAGACTATGATGAGAAATAAAAATGAATCGATAAAAAAAAGTATGTTTTACTAAAAACTTATTGACTTGCCTTCGTACAAATAAATAAATAGAGACGATTTTGGCTGAATCTTGATGCGTATTAATATTATATGTGCGTGCGTGCGTGCGTGCGTGCGTGCGTGCGTGTCTTAATCCAATAAATGTAAAATCAGCCAATGTGAGCCAACACAAATTAGACGTGTAAATTCGTATATTTAATTCTTGAAAAAGATTACAGATGTTTCAACCCTTTCAATTGGATCTTCCTCAGTGTAATGATAACCAATTCCGCACGTATAATTAAATATGAAAGATGTGATACAGTGAAATTATAGTATCGTTAACATTTATTCATAATATGATTGTAATGTTGTCTGTCGTATCTAACAAAATACTCAACTCGTACATTTCAAATTATCTATAATTTAATAAAGGTTCAGAATAAGTTATTAAATTATTGCATAAGGCAGATTAATTAAAAAGACTTACGTAATGTTAACGATAATCTGTTAAATAAGACATGTTAGCACCAAGACGTTCAGAGAATATGTAAGAGGTGTTACGTGCCACATAATTGTTAAGTCATGTTTTTAACATAAAGTTTTCTACACATGTTTTCCTGAATATTCCTAACAACCTTATTTCCGGCTATTCTTCTTATTTGCTATCGTTTTTCCTTTCTGAGGACCTTTTTTTATCTATTCTAAAGACCCCTTTGAAAATCAATCTTACAAATATTTTATGACTCATCTCCAAACGGATTTTAGAGTCATCGTCATATCTTAGTTTCCTTTATCTCTATCACGTACATTTTTGGTACTTGAAAATCTCACATTATTGGTTAAAATTTGTAGGAAGCTCCACCGCTTTAGACGAAGTAAAGATTTCCTTCTAACTTTGATCGAGTCAGTCTACTCTCGTAATAAGCCGAACTTGCAGCATAGTCCTAAGCTCGCCTCTTGTATTAATGTTGAATAAAGCCTGTTCTGAAGTCAGTTATCGAACCTTATAATACTTTATACATATTGCAATGCTACGTGCTGAGAAAAGAGGTCAAAAACGATTATCATAGGTAATATGGCGGGAATAACTAATAATAAATAAATAAATAAATAAGTACAATATTTACATTTTATACGATAAATTAAAAAAAACATGAAAATGTCAATTTTTTTTAAATAGATCATGATATAATAAATCTAAAAATTCTATATTCTCCTGCACATTTAATCTATTTTTTTGTTTGTTAATAAAAATTGATTCTAAAATAAGGCATTTGTTATAATTCTTTTCTCTGTCTAAAATCTTTGTGTGATTCCAGTCAAAATCATGATTATGCTCTAATCTATGTTCAGAAATTACAGACTGTTGTTTCATGTTCCTGTTGATATGATTATGATGGTCATTTAATTTGGTCTTAAGTAGTTGTTTCGTCTCACGTAGGATGCATCGCATTTCTGATAACTAATTCTATACATGACATTAGTTGTGAAAGTGACATTAATTTGTGTTTTTGAGTTTTAATGAAAGAATTAAATTTGTTTAATCCCACACAGGCAAGACAAATTGCTTTGTTATTCTTGAAAAATCATTTAAATTTTTCTGATATAGATGGAACACACACACACACACGCGCGCGCGCGCGCGCGCACACCTGATCTCTAAATTTTTTAAACAATCCTTTAATAGTATAATATTAAAAATTATCTTCAAGGGGCATCCGTTATTTAATAAAATATTGATTATTCTATGGAAATTTATTTCGTGAAATCTCGAATGTGATGACATTAAAACTCTGTTCATTAATAGTATTTATTTTTTTACAATAGGTGGCAGGAAAAATAATTTAGATATCTTGAAGAAGATGTAGATTTTTTTATATCAGTCATAAATTTTTTTTATATCAGTTTTCTGTCTTCTTTAATTAAGTCTAAAAAATTTAACTTATCCCCATCAAGCTCTATAGTGAATTTTATTCTAGACTCATATTCATTGAAATTTTAAAATTATATCAAAACAAAATTTCCATTACCAAAAAAAATTTTTCAAAGCCATTAGCTTAATACTTGATTCCACTTATTTTTACTTCAACGATAGACTTTATAAGCAATTCTTTGGTGTTCCAATAGATTCACTATTATCACTAATTGCAGCGAATTTAGTGATCCAAGATTTAGAAGCTTTCACACTTGAAAAATTACGTTCACATTAGACTTCTTTATTACAGATATGTTGATGACATTGTAAAAAGAAAACCCACAGACTTCTTCTAGACTTAATTAAAGAAGACAGAAAACTAACGACTGATATCAAAAACTTATATCCTTTCAAAATATTTAAATTTTTTTTCCTGCCACCTATTATGTCAGAAAATAGATACTATTGTAGCCTTAATGGACAGAGTTTTAATATCATTACATCTGAGATTTCACAAAATAAATTTCAAAATAAATAGAATAATCAACATTTAACTAAATAACGGATACCCCTTGGAGCTAATTTTTAATACCAAAAAGATAATATCAAAAAGAGATTTAAAAAATTTGATTAAAAAATTTAAAAGTCAGAATGACAATAAAACTTACATACGAATGACAAAAAACAAAAATTTGACTACATTTTTTATGGTACTTTATGTTCCATCTACATCAGAAAAATTTAAATGATTTTTCAAGAATAACAAAGCAATTTGTCTTGCCTGTGTGGGATTAAACAAACTTAATTCTTTCAGTAAAACTTAAAAAGACAAATTAATGTAACTTTCACAAACCAACGTTGTATACAGAATTAATTGTCAGGAATGCGATGCATCCAACATGGAACAGACGAAACGACTACTTAAGATCAGATTAAATAAACATCGTAATCATATTAACAGAAACACAAAACAACAGTCCGTAATTTCTAAACACAAATTGGAACATAATCATAAGTTTGACTGGAATCACACAAAGATGTTAGATAGAGAAAAGAATTATAACAAACGCCTTATTTCAGAATCAATTTTTATTAACAAATAAAAAAACGAATTAAATAATATTTTTGAGAATATTCTTGAGGCTTCCACAGGTACTTTCTATATAAAAATTATGCGTTTCGCGGGTTTCCTCCGTGTCCAGATCCATTCTTGGAATGCCAACGTTGCAGTCCACTTCATCAGGGCGAGGAGCAGCCTGATACTGAACTGTTCCTCCGGGCTGTTCTTTTTTATATTATATTATTATTATAGTGGGGAAAGGAAGAGAATTGTGGGGGTGAAGAGATGGGGGAAATTGTCTCTGAATCAGTCTTCAATAATCGGGGAGAATGGTTTTCTTCCATATTTTATTTATGTTGTAGCATTATCTCTATTTAGATTGTTTTTGTATCTCTATGACTTCTTTATACTTTCTTGGAAATGTGATGTAATGTTGGCTATTATAGTCACTTTGTCAAACAGTATTTAATGTCCTGTTTCGATGTTGTATTCTGATAATGCTGATTGCATGACGTGTTTTAGTCTGACATCACGTTGATGTTCTTTTATCCATACGTTGACCATTCTCCCGGTTTCTTCAATATATACTTGCCCGCAGAAACAAGGTATTTTGTATACTCCTGCGGAGCTGAGAAGGTCTTTGATCTTTAGGATTTCTTAAGATTTGTCCTATCTTTTTAGATGGTTTAAAGATAGTTCGAATATTGTGTTTATTTAATATCCTGACATTTCCATATTTTATTTCTTTAGTTTATCGAATATATTATTAGGTGTTGGAATTAATTCGTAGCGTTTTACAAGTGATGGGAAGTACTTTCATTAATGTATTTTTTAATGCTCATGTGAAATAAATAACATTCTTTCATTAAAAAACGCTACGAATTAATTCCAACATCTAATAGAATGTATAAGTATTGTATTTATTTATTTATTTTCGCCATATTATAATACTTATAATCAACGATAATCGTTTTTGACTCACATACTCTCTGAACGTCTTGGTGCTAACATATCTTATTTAACAGATCATCGTTAACATTATTACATAAGGTCTTTTTTAGTTCACTAGTTGTGAATGTTCCCTGCTAAAGGACATCCAACTTTCCACGCAAAACGACTCTTACCCATGATGGAAGGGATAGCATGATGTGTGCAGTTGGACAGTCTCTCTTTCTAAATCTCTGCCCTCTCCGTTTAGGACTGTTCATAAAGTTCAAGAGCTACAAACTGTGAAACGCGAAACATGGGGCAGTATTCATATATCAATATAGTCCTCGGATTGAATTATGACATCCTAAGACTGTATTTAAGACAATCTTAAATGCAAGAATCAACTATGAATATCGACCTGTTTCGCGTCATGAAATTGATAGTGAAATATGAATATTTTCTTGTGCAAGGAAAATTAAGATATCGTAAGGATCCGAGGATTGTCTTAACATCTTAAGACATTATATTTAAGACAGTTTTAAAATAAGAACGGACTATGAATACCGTCCCAAGTTTAACATTTCACAGTTGGTAGCTTCTTCCTTATGAACAGAGACGAAGAGAGCAAAGATTTAGAAAGAGACTGTTCATTTGTAACATACCATGTTATCTCTTTCATCATGCTCCCACCTTACCTCTCCCCTTGCTTCAGGGACACATAACTTCCACACGAAGCAATTTTCGAAGTCGTGCACCTCTAAAAGTCGCGCGCCCCTTGGCAGGGGGAGAGATGGGATAAAAATCGTTTCGCGTAGAAAGTTGTATTCCTTGAATTCGTCCACCTTATATCTCTCTTCCTATTTAAAGTTATCTTCATGTAAAGCAAGAAAATAATTATTAACTTTGACTGTTAATACTTTTTAACGAATAACGAGCAACAACTAAAATCTATTGGAGGTTACTCATGACCTTGACAAAATATGTCATTGGGACTGGGTCGCCTAATCGATACTTTTATCAAATTAACTTTTATTTCATAATTAATAAAATATTACTTTTATATAATTTTCCCGTTCCAAAACTTAACATATGAGGTCTGTTCAAAAAGTTCGTGAACTTTATTTTTAAAAAATTGCATGCTTTACTTGTAAGTTACTGGTCTTTATCCCCTTCAAAGTAGTTTCCATCCCAACGAATACACTTGTCCCAACGATGTTTCCAACGATTGCTGGAAGCAGTCCTGGAAGGATTTTTCTGGAATTGCTTTCAGTTCCCTCAGCAAATGTTTTTGTATAGTTTCAATTGTTTCAAATCGTTTTCCTTTCATGTGTTTGGAGTTTTGGGAAAAGAAAAAAGTTAGAAGGGGCCAAATTTGGTGATTAGGGTAGGTGGGGAAGTATCATTATGCCATTTTTGCTAAAAAAAATTCGCGAATTGACAACGCATCAAGTTCATTCCGCGTTTTTTGGATAAAAAAATTGATTTTTTTTTACGGAATATTATAATATGAAATGTTAAAAATATATATAGCAAAATTCAAATCGAAATTCGTAAAATTAGCAAAGTTATAAGCAATAGACTAGTATATAACTTAGCGCACTGAAACTTTAACGTTTTTCTTAAAACAGCTTTTCGTGACTGTTATTTATGTATTACAGAAATTTCATAATAAAATGTCTATCTTCTTTGCTACGATGCTTATATAATGGCAAAATAGTAACTTTCTATAATGTGTATTGCAAGAAAATTATATAATAACTTCGAATTCGCGTAATGATGACTTGATGACAATTCTAATTGACCGCTTGATTTATCTATCGTCACATGATTTATCTATGCGCGTAAGCATAGCCCAATGTTTTATATCCTTGTGTTGCAATCCATTGCGTTACACTAATCTTTGAAATTGCAAAGATGTCATTCTGGATTCGTGAATGTAAAGGAGGAAAAAAAGATGCTTCAGAAAAGAAAAGAACTTTTTAAACTTCACACAGTAAGTATAGCAGTAAGTATAGCAGTATTTTTTATAATTACAGAGATATGGTAAAGTCGTCTGAAATTGTCAATATATGTAATGCTATTGTATTTTACAAATGAATAGGAAGATAGGTCAAATACGAGCTAAAAAATACAATAAGATAATAGAAATATTTATTGACACATTAATCTATATCATAAAAGATTTAGGAATTTTTTACACTAATTAATAAATGGAACGTTTCGACTTCACTTACAATTAATCATCCTCATTGAAATAATAAGAATAGTTATATAAGATTAAAAAGTTATTAACAAATTATTAAAAAAATAAAATTATTATACTATTAAAGGATTGTTTAAAAAATTTAAAGATCAGAATGACAATAAAAACTTACATGAATAACAAAAAACAGGCAAACAATAATTTGACTATATTTTTTGTGGAACCTTGTGTGTGTGTGTGTGTGTGTGTGTGTGTGTGTTCCATCTATATCAGAAAAATTTAAATGATTTTTCAAGAATAACAAAGCAATTTGTCTTGCCTGTGTGGGATTAAACAAATTTAATTCTTTCATTAAAACTCAAAAACACAAATTAACGTCACTTTCACAAACTAATGTCATGTATAGAATTAGTTATCAGAAATGCGATGCATCCTACGTGAGATGAAACAACTACTTAAGACCAAATTAAATGACCATCATAATCATATCAACAGGAACATGAAACAACAGTCTGTAATTTCTGAACATAGATTAGAGCATAATCATGATTTTGACTGGAATCACACAAAGATTTTAGACAGAGAAAAGAATTATAACAAATGCCTTATTTTAGAATCAATTTTTATTAACAAACAAAAAAACAGATTAAATGTGCAGGAGAATACAGAATTTTTAGATTTATTATATCATGATCTATTTAAAAAAATTTGACATTTTCATGACAAAAAAACAGTTGAAAACAAGAATAAAAGAATATAGAAATAATATAAGATTAGATACATCGGATCACTCAATAATTACGAACACACTTTAAATTTTAATCATTTATTTAATTAGGATAACACAAAAATTCTAGATATGGAATCTAATTATAGTAAAAGATTGATTTCAGAAATATTATTGGGTCATCTAAAATCATCTTGGTCAACACACACCATCTAGTGACAAAAAACCGCGGATACTTTTTAGATGACCCAATAATATATATAAAAGAAATGAAATTAATTTACAGAAAGACACTGAGAGACGAGATAATTCTTATTTTTATTTATTTAGATTCATTTTCACATTGGACATATCTATCTACAGAATTTATTTTTTTTTAAATTAAGTAAATTTTAGACATTTTGATTCCTTTTTCGGTGTAATTGCTTTTAATTCATTGATACATACATAGATATATCTCAAGATTTTCAATTATCGGATTCTTATTAACCATTGACTTCATTTATTTTACGATATAAAAAAATCTTATCCGTTTGACTCTACTTTTTTCGCTTTTAAACGAAGAAAGTTTGGACAATTCTCATATAAAAAAGACTTGATATTTTTTTATCTACTATAATATAATCCAATCTTTGATATGGTTTCATTGATTATTTTTCTATGTCCTTTCCTATATTTAATTTTATTTTTTAAATAATTTGTTAACAATTTTTTAATCTTATATAACTACTCTTATTATTTCAATGGCTGAGAATAACTAAGTAAAGTCGAAACGTTCCATTTATTAATTATTGTAAAAAATTCGTAAATCTTTTATAATGTAGACTAATATTTCAATAAATATTCATATTATCTTTTTTTCTTTAAGCTCGTGTTTGACCTATTTTCCTATTCATTTGTATTTATATATTCCAGCAAAAAAATTATATTATTATATATTATTGTATTTTATTAAATGAAAATGTACACGATTTGAAAGTGTTTGAATAAAAAAGATTTTCTCATAATTAGAAGCGCAAATCGGAGAAACAAACATATGCAACTTGTATAATTGGATATTTGTGAAAACTGGACCCCGACTTTTTATAAATTAAATTTTTTTATAAAAACATGACAACAGTAATTCGTAAACAGTATTTCGTTCGTAGTAATAATAATTTCGTTTGTAGCATCATATAAAAAATATAAATTTTTTTTTAATGACTCACCGATTTTAAGGTAAAAAAATTGTTAAAATATTTTGATTCAGAATCGTTTGTAGTGTTTTTCCGATCGTTTATAGGCACACTGTTAAAGATTACATCAAATTATGTAATAAACAAATTACGTAACTTTTCCAATTTTTGAGATATCTTTAATCCACTCACGGCATCTTCCTTGGAATCATTTGTAGTTGTTTATAGTGATTTTTCGTTTATAGTTTATAGTTGCATCGTTTAAAAGTTACAATATATTAAAAAAGTAATTTTGCCAATTTTTGAGATATTTGCGCAGCATCAGAGCACCTCTGTTATACAGATCTCGGATTCGATCTCCGGCTGAATCGAAAATTTTCATACATTCGTAGTTACTCCTCTCGAAAGGCAACGGCAGATTACCGAGGTATACTTACCTTAGAAATTTCTCTACCGAATTCGTCATTCGGAATCGACGTAAAACTGTAGGTATCCATATGAATGTGTACAACCAGCGTGCACATCACAGGCACATGAGAAAAGTCAACATACTCTTAAGATTTTCTATAAGCAATTACAAACGATTCTTTGTCAAGATATATTAACAATTTTTTTACCTTACAGTCGGACATGACAGTCAGTCTTTTTAGACTTCGACTAAAATTTCGGTTTCGGTTTTTTTGATAAAAAATCAGGATTTCAGTTTGATTTCGGTTTCGGCCGAAATTAAGAAAAAATTTCGGTAAACCGAAATTATACAAGTTGCAACGTGTCGAGCGTGAGCGTGCACAAAACAATTATTCGATTTTAATTATTAACTCGTTGATTAAGCTTAAAACAATTTGAGTACAAATTGTGATTCTAATAATAAATATAATTTGAGTTCTTTAAAAGTTGAGAATGCAATATTATTATATTATAGTTAGACATTTTAAATTCTTATTTTTTAAAGAGTACATAAATTTGTCATGATTTCTGAAAATTATACGGTCTCTGTAAACTTAATCCTTAATCAAAAATGTCGATTTCGATTCCGTTTGAAAAAAATATGACTCATTAGTTTTTCTCTCTCTTTTTTTTAATAAGATTTATCTAAGTTTCGATTTCGGTTTCGTTTTCAGTTCCGACCGGAGGTCAAAATGTGATTTCGGTCGAACTCTACATTTTTATAAAATTTTCTATTTTTTATTATGTAAAACTTTTTATTATGTAAACAAACGAAACTATTGTTACAAACAACTACAAACAAAATATTATCATTTTTTATTTAAAAAAAATTTAATTTATAAAAAAATCAGGTGCAGATTCACAAAGGTTATAATTGGTACAGCCACCGACGAGATACTATTAAAGACAGTAAGCGCTCATGAAAGGTCGCTTGTTAAGATTCCTGACTACTCAATCAAGAACTCTGCTCTACGCAGACATTCTGTGTTGACGGTGGCGACACAGAATCGAAAGACGGCGGTCTGGCGAAACCGGTAGGCACACATTTAAGTACGAGCCTGTATCCGTGTGCTCGCCTGCGACGCGCCGAGAGTGAACGAGATAGCGAGTTCCTTCACACTTGTTTCAAGCGATCGAAAATGCTTTCTCGATCATCTCGGCCGCTCGACGATCCTCAATAAGGGGCGAGGAGCATTTCTAAATAACATATAACTTTTAATAAATTGTAGTAATAGTAATCCTTCCATTAATTTAGAATAGCATAAATCACGTTAAAACAGTTTACGAGATATTTAATTATTTACGATTTTTCATGCGCGTTATATTAGTACAAATTAATTCGGTCCGTTTTTCAAAAGATGGCTCCGGCTGTTGTGAATGGTTCATAGTGACAGCTGATTTTGGCGTTTTCAGAGAGGTTAGACATCTGCTAATAATATTCAGTTTATATTGCTTTAAGTTTCATACAAAAACCTTGATTTTTACTGTGTTTGAAATGTCGAATTTTGTGTCGAATTAACCAAGCAGCATTTGCGGGAGGTTCTAATTTTCTGCTTTAATTGAAAAAAAAGTGCAGCTGAAGCCCATCGAATGCTTGTCGAAGTTTATGGTGACACTGCTCCAACTGATAAATCATGTAGGGAATAGTTTCGACGTTTCAAGGATGGAGATTTCAGCGTTGAAAACAAGTCTCGCTCTGGATAGCCAAAAAAATTCAAAGACAACGAATTAGAGGTATTACTCGAAGAAGATCAGAGTCAAACGCAAGAGAAGCTTGCAGAATCATTGGGAGTAACTCAACAAGCCGTTTCTGTATGATTGAGAGCCATGAATAATTCAAAAACAAGGAAATTGGGTGCCTTATGAACTGAAATCGAGAGATGTTGAAAGGCGATTTTTCACTTGCGAACAGTTGATTCAAAGACAACAAAGAAAAGGTTTTTTGCATCGGATTGTGACTGGAGATGAGAAGTGGATATTCTATGACAACCCCAAGAAGAAAAAATACTACACTAAGCCCGGTCAATCGTTGCCATCGACCTCAACATTAACATCAAAGCCGAACATTCATGGTTCGAAGATCATGCTCTGTATCTGGTGGGACCAAAAGAGTGTTGTTTACTATGAGCTGCTGAAACCTGGCGATTCTATTACGGGTGATCGGTTACAATTGATTCGTTTGAGCCGTGCATTGAGAGAAAAACAGCCGGAATACGAGCAAAGACATGATAAAGTTATTTTTCTTCATGACAACGCTCGGCCTCATATCGCAAAAGTCGTAAAAAAATATTTGGAAACGCTCAAATGGGATGTTTTAC
>NW_011627780.1:1098743-1117063 GCF_000204515.1 Acromyrmex echinatior
AAGGGAAATCCTAAATTACAAAAGCACCCATCACCTCCTTCTTCCATTCCCTCATCCTCGAAACCAAGTATTAACAAACACATAATAATAAGAAACCAGGTTGGTAGGCAGACCAACAAAACTATACTTTTTATTGAAACTCCTCCTGAGATCACGAGAGAAAACGAAATATACATATCACCTCATGCCACTCACAGACAAATGAGTATTAGATTGCATGACTTTCTAACCGAGGACGATCATCATGTTAACGTAGTACATGACCAGAAAGAGATCAATAAATTAATTTCGGTAATTGACGAATATTATCTCGGAGATAAATTATGTATTCACGTTTCCCAATATCTCACAGAAATAACGAACAAAAAGGAAATTATATCAGACGCTCATTCTGGTATATTAGGCGGACATTACTCCGTCGAAAAAACACTTCAAAAAATCAGACAAAAGTATAATTGGCCTAACATAACTATCGATGTTAAAGAATTCATTGATAAATGTGAAAAATGTCAGTACAATAAACCTGGTGCACAGAAACCTTATCTCTACGCCTCTCCCGACATTCCTCGAATGCCCAACGAAAAGATATCCATTGATATCATGGGGCCTTTCGAAGTTACAAATAAAGGAAACCGATATATCCTTGTCACTCAAGATTACCTTACTCGATATATCCTAGTAGAACCGCTTATAGATAAATCGACTGCAGCAATTATTAGGGCACTATGGTGCTCCTGGCTGAGATACTTCGGTAAACCTAAGGAGATACTATCCGATAACGCCCTTGAATTCACGTCTAATGAATTTAAAACGCTTTGCGATAAGCTTAACATTAAACACGTACTTACCTCGGTATATCACCCGCAGTCTAATGGGAAAAACGAGAGGTCGCATTTAATACTTGCCGAATATATAAGGCATTATATTAAAGAACAAGAGCAATGGGATAGTATTCTGCTCCAGGCTATGCTCACTTATAATTGCACAATTAATAAAAACACAGGTTATACACCTTACGAATTACAATTCGGGAGAGAGCCCAATCACATCTTCAGTGAAGAAGATGAGCGATTAACTCTCCAAAATCAAATCGAAAACTTGCATATTCAACATGAAAATAAGTTGGAAGAAGCGCGCAGGAGCATACGCGACTATCAAAATTCCAACCTTCCTATCAAAACTTATACGCCGATAGAAAATAATGACTTGGTGCTCGTAAGAAACTTCAACGCCAAATCGTTTGAGGCACGGTGGAAAGGTCCTTTCCCTGTTGTCCGACACGATAAACACATAACTTACCACGTTAGGGAAAATGGTGAAATTAAACAATACCATCGAAGTGATATAAAATCATTTATTCCAGGCGATGGATTATCTGAAATGGATCGTCCCGATACTTCTCCTTTTGATACTTCAGGGTCATCCTATTAACAGCGCAGAAAAATATTCAATTACTCAACTAGACAACGATGAAGTAATTTACCTCGACACTCTAAGCAAGATAAAATTATATCACGAGCAGTGGAAGATAGTTGTAGGATATAACCTAAACGATTTAGAAGATAATTACCATATACTTAAGAACACATATAAGGAATTATTAAAGACATGTTTTCGAAAGCTTGATAATCAAAACTGGATTTGTTCTTCCAGAAAACGAATTATAAAGCGAATAAATCAATTCGAAGAAATAGCGAATGATTTAGAAAATGTATTGTATCTAGCAGGACTCAGAACAAAACAAGAACTAAACGCGGTTTATTTGACTTCATAGGTGAAGTAAGTAAAACTCTATTTGGAACTCTGTCCGATTCCGATGCGAACTATTATAACAGCGAATTAGATAAATTATATACCGATCAGAAAAATGTTATCCAGTACGTTAAAAATCAAACTAGTATCATACTTAAAACTTTACATACTAACGAAAAAATTGTCGATGTAACTTCAAACGCGATAAGTCGCATAAACGATCAGTTTAACCGCCTCAGAAACTTGTCTCAGATCATTGAAGCAAATATTTGGATAGATGAATCCTTATTAGATTTAGACGACGAATTAAGAAAATTAATTGATGAAATTAGAAAAGCAGAAGAACTTATTACTAACGGAAGACACGGAACTATCAAGCCATACGTTTTATCACCCAGGGATTTATTCAACGCTTTGAGGCAACATAAACATGTAGATAATTTTCCCGTACCCTTAGAGGAGACGCAATACACTACTCTTATAGATATAAGCGAAATATCGATAGCATTAACAGAAAAACGATTGCTGATTCAATTGATAATTCCGTTAATAGAAGACAAATTCTTAGAACTAACTAAAGTAATATCCCTTCCTAGGCACGGATAGTTAAAACAATCCATAGTAGACATCACTCAAAAACTTATCCTATTAGATCCATTTAGAACTGTGTTTATGCCTATTAGCGAATTAGAATTAAGCTCCGCAAAGAAACTCGGAAAATATCAACTATTAAAGCGGACATATCCCGATTATAAAATCCCGGGTATAAAAGATAATTGTCTTACTGAAATAATTACAAAACGCGATACAGAAAAATGTACAACAAAGTATATGCAAATTCAAAATACATTATGGATCCAACTTCATACGAATCAAGATTGGATAGGAATTGCACCTAGAGAAGAAGCTTTGCATATACTCTGTTCCGATAAAACACCTCGAAATGTACGAGTATACCAAAATTTTATACTTCACTTAGAACCAGATTGTACAGCAATTTCCGAAACTGCAACTTTGAAACCCGAAAACTTATTTAAAGACGAAATTGAAATTCACAACACAATTCATTTAATAGATAAAATATCAATCAATAAAACGTTAGAGAAACATCAACTGACTGACATACCAATGGACTTAATAAGAGAAACTCATATTAATCCAGAGCATCTACAAACCTTAGGCAAAACAATAGACGAATTAGATAATTTAGCAGACCGAATATCACAGCATAAAAGAACTATCACTTGGAAGGAAACATTCAAGCATTATCTCCATTTAACCGGATACATAGCCCTTGGCTCTATCCTTTTCATGTTCCTCTATAAGATTGGACTATTTTCAAGTATAATTAATTTACTCAAGCAACTATTCGGAAATTGTTACAACCAATGTAGCTTTGGAAATCACGCTCCAACGCAACACGCCCATTATACCGCTTACTCTGCTCAACCCCCAAATCTCGAGTTACAATCAGGCGTATTAAAACGTTTGATTAACTATAAAATTTGATTACACTCCAAATTTCTTTATAAGGGGGAAGGTGTGACCATAGTCCACCAACCTACCTTAGGACTTTGCCTCTAAGATAAGAATAGAAGTGAGACTAGATTCTATTGTGACCATAGTTCACCAACCTACCTTAGGACTTTGCCTCTAAGATAAGAATAGAAGTGAGACTAGATTCTATTGTGACCATAGTTCACCAACCTACCTTAGGACTTTGCCTCTAAGATAAGAATAGAAGTTAGTAGACACCACTCAAAAACTTATCCTATTAGATCCATTTAGAACTACGTTTATGCCTATTAGCGAATTAGAATTAAGCTCCGCAAAGAAACTCGGAAAATATCAACTATTAAAGCGGACATATCCCGATTATAAAATGGGTATAAAAGATAATTGTCTTACTGAAATAATTACAAAACGCGATACAGAAAAATGTACAACAAAGTATATGCAAATTCAAAATACATTATGGATCCAACTTCATACGAATCAAGATTGGATAGGAATTGCACCTAGAGAAGAAGCTTTGCATATACTCTGTTCCGATAAAACACCTCGAAATGTACGAGTATACCAAAATTTTATACTTCACTTAGAACCAGATTGTACAGCAATTTCCGAAACTGCAACTTTGAAACCCGAAAACTTATTTAAAGACGAAATTGAAATTCACAACACAATTCATTTAATAGATAAAATATCAATCAATAAAACGTTAGAGAAACATCAACTGACTGACATACCAATGGACTTAATAAGAGAAACTCATATTAATCCAGAGCATCTACAAACCTTAGGCAAAACAATAGACGAATTAGATAATTTAGCAGACCGAATATCACAGCATAAAAGAACTATCACTTGGAAGGAAACATTCAAGCATTATCTCCATTTAACCGGATACATAGCCCTTGGCTCTATCCTTTTCATATTCCTCTATAAGATTGGACTATTTTCAAGTATAATTAATTTACTCAAGCAACTACTCGGAAATTGTTACAACCAATGTAGCTTTGGAAATCACGCTCCAACGCAACACGCCCATTATACCGCTTACTCTGCTCAACCCCCAAATCTCGAGTTACAATCAGGCGTATTAAAACGTTTGATTAACTATAAAATTTGATTACACTCCAAATTTCTTTATAAGGGGGAAGGTATGACCATAGTCCACCAACCTACCTTAGGACTTTGCCTCTAAGATAAGAATAGAAGTGAGACTAGATTCTATTGTGACCATAGTCCACCAACCTACCTTAGGACTTTGCCTCTAAGATAAGAATAGAAGTGAGACTAGATTCTATTGTGACCATAGTCCACCAACCTACCTTAGGACTTTGCCTCTAAGAATAGAAGTGAGACTTTAGAATAAGATTAGACTCTATTGGAACCTTATAAAAGAAATATATAACGCATATAAAAAATCATAAATAATTAAATATCTTGTAAATTGTTGCATTTTGACATGATTTATGGATATATTCTGGATTAATGGGAGCAGTGTACTCATGGTATGAGAATATAAGGTATTTTATTGTGCATATAATGGTCGGCAAACTCAATCAGAACAACCAATCAAATGCTTATCCTAAAATTTAGGACAACGCTTTGATTGGTCAAAGAGCAGTCGCCATGTTGAAGAAGATTGCACCCTCTTAGGAATGAAATATTTTATATCTTTATATCATGGGTATACTATTATTACAATTTATTAAAATTTATATAGGGTGTTCCGGTAAGTTTTGACAAAGCGCTCATGTGTAGATAGAATCTATCTAGGACTAAACTGAGTTGAAAAGTCCTCTACCATTTTGCAATTTTCGCAATAATTAACAAGATATTAATTACTACAAATCGCTAAATATTGGTATTCAATAATTTTTTACTCAAATACTATCAACTTTACAGAAAAACAGCAAAATTGTTTATTTTCTTCTCATAGAGTTCTACAAATTTTTTAAAAAATTTTTATCAACTTTTTAGTACTGCATTTTCTTATTGGGACAACTATTTTTATCAACATGAAAAAATACAGTATAAAAAAATTCTGAAAAAATTGTCGAACTTTATGAGAAGAAAATAAATAATTTTGTCTCGGCAATTTTTAGTAATTAATATCTTGTTAACTATTGCGAAAATTGTAAAATGATAAAGGACTTTTCGACTCAGATCAGCTTTAACCCGCTCTATCTACACATAAACTTTGTTAAAATTTACAGGACACTTTGTATATTATATAAGTATTATTCGTTTTGTCTCTCGGAAATCACTCCGAATGAACCTAGCGTATTCAAAATGTAGGATTCATACTACGTACGTAGTCATACGATCCAATATTCATCGTAATGATGACTAAACGAATAACGTTGAGCAGTCAAGATCGTCGAAATTGCTGAGAAAACATTTTCGTCGCTTAAAATAAGCGACTAAAGCGTAGAACGTTCTCTCGCTGTCTCATTCGCTCTCGACGCGCCGAAGGCGAGCACACGTACGTGGGCTCGTGCTTGTGTGTTACAGCGTCTCGCCATAAAAGGCTGAATTAAGGGGGTATAACACCTTTGCGGCTTCAAAAAATAAAAAAAATTTTTTATTGGCTTAAATGATACTTTAAGATGTCTAGAATATGATCCCATTAACGCCTAAGCGATCTTGAATTTATTTCACGTCGAAAACAGCTATGCTTGTGTGTTACCTCTAGTGCGGGGAGAGGGCCTCGGGGCGCTCACCGAGCTCGCTGCCTTTCTCTTGTGTTTGTCAAGTATTTCAGGATGAAGTTTTCAAAGCAGTCAAGCCTATCTACGAAGAATTAAGTTCTGACGATTTATTATCCCGCTGTCTTGGCGGGTATACTCAAAATAACAACGAGAGCTTCAACTCTGTGCTGTGGTCTATAGCGCCGAAAGGGGTCCACAGCAGCAAGGCGATCGTTGATATTGCTGCAAATATTGCTGTTTGCAATTTCAACGATGGCCTAAAAAGTGTATTGGAAATTATGCAAGTTCTTAACTTAACAATTGTACGGGCCAGGCATTGCCGATTAAGGTAATAAGCTAATAATTGCAAGATTTCTCGTACCAAAACTTAAAACGCGTTTTCTGAAAAACACTATTTTTCAAGCTGGTGTACATCACAATGCCCAACAATTTTTATCCGATCGACAAAAATCAAATATCTTTATACTCAGCATGGGTGCCTTTATGGTACTACTTAGCCTTTTTTAAAAAGAATCACTAGATTTTTTTTGGCAATCGATTTTATGTCAGATTTTTAGGCGAAAATTCGATTTTTTTTTTCAAAGTCGCGCCATTTTCTCAAAAATTGATATTTTTTAAAATCCACCGGTACTACCTTAGCCAAACTATCACAGATTAAGAACCAATTTGTATTTTTGTTTTAGGTCACTCCAGTCAGCCACAATCGTGTACACCAGCAAGACATACGCGACGCTAGCGGCCTCTTTTGACGGCGTTTATTTTATAAACCATGATGATTTTTCAAAAACAAAAAATATGTTCAGTGTCTTTAATATGTAATAAATAAAAAAGCCCAAAGACCCGATTTTGAATTGCGCACTTCTTTGTATTAGGTGTTGGAATTAATTCGTAGCGTTTTACAAGTGATGGGAAGTACTTTCATTAATGTATTTTTTAATGCTCATGAAATAAATAACATTCTTTCATTAAAAAACGCTACGAATTAATTCCAACACCTAATATGTAAAAAAAAAATCTTGAAAATGAGGTCGATTTTGGCCGTAAAAGGTGTTATACCCCTTTAATAGGCGTGAAAAGTAACATTTTGACGACGAAACTTTATGTTACTTGATATTTCGTTATTATGTACTTCATTGTGGAAATATGATTTATCTCGTACTTATCAAAGTCGTAAAAATTACCGAAAACTATAGTTATCTTGGAATTTTATATATAAAAACATATTTTTCATTCATTTCAATAACTGCCAGACAGTGTGTTTTCGCGCGGATAAAAGCTCACTTTACGTGCTTTTTACGATCATTTACCGTCAAGGCAGGAAAGTTTTTCGTCGATATTTACAAACATTTTAAAACGATCTCATCATTTACATTTATCCAAATTGTCTTTATTTACAAATGGCATGTAACATAAATTAACGTGTCATTCTCACTTCTGACATGACGATTACTCAGAAGAATTTCGAAATTAAAATCTTATTTATCATTTCTTAGTTCAATATGGCGCTTCAGAGCTATTACATCATGACAATATTTGTTTCATATAAAAGCTGCGCAATGTGTATATTAGTAGTCTACTAGTAGATTGCATGAAGAAATAATGTGGAATTTTTTCAATTTGACTTAGACGTCTAATTAAAACGTAATTGTTATACAAAAATTTATATCCTACCAAATTTATATCCAACAAATTTATATATCCTATCCACATTATTATAAAAAAAATTTAGAAGCCATTAAAATTTTGTTAAAAAATAGTTACTCTCTTCTTTTGATTCTTTCTACCGTAATATCTATACGAGAAAAATATTCATCTCATAAATCAGATTTATTCGAACATACTAACTCGAATTCTTCAATAAATATTATTAGGTGTTGGAATTAATTCGTAGCGTTTTTTAATGAAAGAATGTTATTTATTTCACATGAGCATTAAAAAATACATTAATGAAAGTACTTCCCATCACTTGTAAAACGCTACGAATTAATTCCAACACCTAATAAAAATAAATTTTTCACAGTACCTTATGTTAAGACTATCTCCGAAAACTTTATATCATGAAAATCAGGTAAAAAAAATAGCATTCCATTCCTAATACCTTAAAAAGATTCATGAAACGAGGCAAAGATGAATTAGATCCAAAGATGCATCACGACGTGGTTTATGAGATAATTTGCCACAATTGCGATGCATTTTATATTGACCAACTAAAAGACAGTTCTAGAGATAAAATATGTAGGGTAAAATACATTTCAGATATCAATAAAAAAAAGTGGATCTCTTTCAGTTATTTCTAACCACAAAGAGATTACAGTACAACCATGAATTTAACTGGAATGACGTTAAAATCTTGAATAATGAGACATCACATATAAAAAAATCAGTTTTAGAAATAATCCACATAAAACATTAACAATATGGCTTAAACAAAGTGATACCAAATTACTCTCAAATTCATTTCTACCAATCCTTAACTTGTTATCCCCTTCCAGATCTCAGTTTTCCTTCCATTTTATTTTTTCCCCTTTTCATCAAAAACTAATCCATCCTCTCTTTGTTTCTCCTTATAGATTTACATTTACAGCAGTCATTTTCATTCCAAATGTATCAGTTGAACTGTCTACTTGTGATTTATTTCTTTGTTAACAATAGCAATTTGCTTGTTTCTTCCTTAGGTATGCTTTTAATTACTATTAATATTGTATAATTTATTTGATTAAGAATTTGTGCATTATTACAATATAAATTTTATAATAAACGTTAAAGCTGTGAGTCAATTGAGGAGAAAATACAGTAAAATGGATATATAGCTCGTTCATACAAGCCACTAAAAGAGATTTATCATGTATTGACTAACACAAAGTATATACACTAAAGATAATTCGATTTGAGAAATGTTTGTAATTTTGATGTACATGTGAGGAATATGTATAATGTTAATTGTAATGTTAATTTATAGCACGACAATCCTGCTTGGCATGTAGCATACTTTTTTTAATTATTTTGTTTTTAAATTTTTGAGCCCACAATATATTGATTTCTTAAAAATGTATATGTATGTGTGGCATGTATAAGGGAGATATTGATGTAGTGATATGTCAATGACACATAAATCATCTGTGTGTGTACAATATGACTAATTATCTTTAGAATCCCTTTAAGCAAATTGAGAAAACCTGATTCTTATGATCTAAAAACATAAGTTATAGCTAATATTTTGTCACTCACAACTTACAATTTATAGCCTCTTAAAGTAAGATTATGCACTTAGACTGATGACTAAGGTTGCGTTCGAAAACATCCCAAACGCAGTCTTATTGCAGAAAACCTATTAAAACTGATTCTAAAATGAGTCGATAATCGGAAATCTTAAGTCTTAACCTAAATAGACTATGATTTTTGCATCTACAAATTGTTAATCGTATAGAAAGTCGTTTAGCTCGATTAATGGAAAGAAATAAAGTCGAATTTGATCAGTTTCAAGATAATGCTGTTGGCTAACTTTAACGATTCACCGATAAAATTTAGGATTATCGACTACTGACTCATTAATCAACATAAAACTACATATTACCGATTCATTGTAGAATCACCATTAGTGAAAACTTACATAATTTGACATTTTGTTATTAATTTCAACTTACTATCAATTCTGGTTCCTGCTTACGAACAAAATATTCCAATAATTCGTATAATATTGGCTCATTTGACGTTTCATCCACGATACTCATCTTGTCATTTCTTGTTATCACAAACGGCACTAAACCACACCAAATGGTGCAAACACTATACACAAACACATACAGCCATACAAGTGCAGCAGTTTTTAGTTGTGGGTGAGTCAGGGCGTTAGGGTGCAATTACATGTAGAGTTCCTATCATGGTGGAAAGGAGCTCCGTACAATAAAAGGAACAAGGAACAGAAAATAAGAATTTCAACCTATCAGAAATCATATATTGTGGAATACACAATTTTTGATAGGTTGAAATTCTTATTCTTTATTCTCTATTCCCCGTTCCTTTTATTGTGCAGAGCCTCAAAGAACTAACATGGGCTGCGTTCAGTGGACTCAACAGTGTTGTAAGGGTCTAAGCACAAAAATTATCGTAACACTTAAAGCTTAAACACAACAGGCACAGGCAATAGGCACAGGCAACAGGGAATAACGAGTCCAATCAGAGCTCTGGTATCGATATTTTTTAGATGACCCAATAGAATTATTGGTTGGTATGACAACTTCTACCGCGCGGCAAGCGTTACTGCGTTCTATGTGCGGAAGCCATTAGGGTGAGATTACATGTAGCACGGTATACGGTACAGAAACTAACTAGATAATTATAGAAACCGCGCAAACTGTTGCTTGCTTCCTTTTCCTTCTATTACGTATTCCGTTCTATTACTATTCCCTTCTATTGGTCATCTAAAAAGTATCCGCGGTACTTTGTCACTAGATATATGACCATCAACACACATCTAGTGACAAAAAACCGCGGATACTTTTTAGATGACCCAATATTATGTAGCGCGGTAAGCGGCACGGACTAGTGACAAATTCACGTTACTAAGCACTTTTTAATAGAATTAATTGATTTAAATGCAATTATTGTAAGTAAATTCGTTCAAAAAATAAGAGTATTGATGAAATGTGCAGAAATAAGTTAATATACTTAAAAAAATTCATGTTAAAGTTTATTTGTCATTAGCCCATGCTGCTTACCGCACTACATGTAATAAAGGAGAAAAGAAGCAAACAGTACGGTTTGCGCGGTTTCTATAGTTACCTAATCACCCTAACAGCACAAACGTCGACTGTAAGTTGGCTTTGCTAAATCAGGCTTTTAGAATTGACTGTAAATCGACTTTGTATAGATGTCCTTCCAATGTTGACTTTAAAACGTCTAGTGCGATTTACACTCACAAAGCTTAAATGTGGAATCATTTCGTCCTTGTTGTTTAATTATAGTTAAACAAGGATGAATGTTGTTCATGAGCGATGGACATGAATCAGATCATAGCCTAGAATGATTGACTTAAAGTCGGCTTACAGTCGTCTTTAAAGTGGGACATTGTATGACTTAGAGACATTTCCAAGTCGTCTAAAGTCGACTTATAGACGTCCATTTTTCAGATGTCTAGAAACTATAGTTGACTCAGAGTCGACTCGCGTATCGCCAATCACAGAATCATTCTCTTAGATTTGTTTGCAAATTTCGCAAGTAGATCTAAGAGAATTCTGTGATTGGCGATACGCGAATCCGCTTACATGATCCGCTGCATGGAACATCACTCTCAAAGTGCGATTATATATACGCAATACAGAGACTACCCTAACAGCACAAAGTCGACTCTAAGTCGACTCTGAGTCGACTATAGCTTCTAAACATCTGAAAAATGGACATCCGTAAGTCGACTTTAGACGACTTGGAAACGTCTCTAAGTCATATATCTAGTGACAAAGTACCGCGGATACTTTTTAGATGACCCAATACATTAACTTATTTCTATGTGCATTTCATCAATGCTTAATGGATTTACATAATAAATGCATTTAAATCAATTAATTTTATTAAAAAGTGCTTAGTAATATGAATTTGTCACTGGCCCGTGCCATGCTATATGTAATAGAAGAGAAAAGAAGCAAGCGGCATGATTTGCGCGTTTTTTATAGTTATCTAGTTTCTATAGTTATCTAGTTAGTTACTGTATACCCAAGGACTTCGAGTCTTTCCCTCGAAAAATTTCACAAACTGAAAAATGATCACTTTTCTACATTAATGCTCATAGTCCGTGTACGATTAACGACATGACTAAACCTTACGTTCATTTACAACTAAATTTGACATAAAATTGAAATAATCTGAATTTTTGGAAGTTTTAACCCTTTGCGGCATAGTGTCTCACATATGTGACATCTTTTTAACCTTAGTTTTTTATGTTTTTCATAGTTTCTAACATATTACTACAATAAAAAGTTAAACATTATCAGTATTTAAAACATCAATTGTTATAAAAAAACCGTGGAAACATTTTTTCATTGTTAACAAAATGTATTTTATAAATAAACTGGAAAAATTCATCCTTTTTTAACAATATATATATAAATGTGATTGTGACTAATCAACAATAGCTAATTAGCTGAAAATGAAGTCTGAGAGGTTTTTTGGGTTGTATTTTTACGAATTTGAAATCAAAATTAAAAAATTAAAATTAAAATTACTTGATTCCATTTTACAGCCCAAAATTAATTTTTTAATTTTCTGTCCGCAATCTTGGATCCATTTTGAATTTTGAAAATCTGAGGCCAGATTCGTAATCAATGATCACAAAAAACTCCTGAGTAACAAATTTCAACTGAATTCTACGTAAAGAAAAATGTATGCTTTAAAAAAAGAGTTAAAAAAGTAATCGAGGGAAAGAATCGAAGTTCTCGGGTGTAACCCGCGTACCGCGCTACATGTAATCGCACCTTCAGAGTTACTAATAGTAACTAACTAGGCAACTAGGAAACCGCGTACTACGTACTGCCTATTTCTTTCGCTGATATTACATGGAGCGCGGTTTGCGGCATGAACTAATGACAAACTCATATTAGTATAAATTTTTTAAAATATATTAATTTATTTTTATACACGCTTTCTCGATACTCTTATTTTTTTTAATACAATAGATACTTAATAATTATATTTAAATCAATTAATTTCATTAAAAAATGCATAGTAGTGTATAGTAATGTGAATTTGTTACTAGCCCGTGCCACAAATCGCGTGCAAACCACACTTCATGTAATATCAGCGAAAGAAATAGGCGATATATGGTACGTGTTTTCTAGGTACAGTAACTAATAGTAACTATACAGTAACTATACAGTATAGTAATAGTAACTATACAGAGTAATAGAAACTATACAGTAACTAATAGTAACTATCTAGGCAGGGCCTAGTTAGTTACTATTAGTTACTGTACCGCGCTCCATGTAATCGCATCTCATGGCTTCTGCACATTGGACATGGAAACACTTGCCACGTGGCAAAATGAGACGCGGTAACCAATGAACACATTAGGAGCTATAAGCTTATTGGCTATCGCATCACATTTTGCCGCGCGGTAAGCGTTTCCGCATAAACATATGCATAAAGAAAATCATCCAATCGTATTTTACGTTTATCTTTATGATAGAAATGTGATTGGATAATTTTCTTTATGCATATGATTATGTATCTATGCAAGTTGTGTGAAATGGCCTTTAGAGTACGTAAAGCTAAAGCAGCATTCTGATTGGCTCATTGGCTTAAGTTCACGTCTTAAAGTTACTGTAATGTAACTTCTACAATAATCTATTAGTCATAAATCAGAAGTCAGAAGATAAAAATTGACGATTGCGATTGGTCAATTTTTAGCTTCTGACTTCTGATTTTTAGTTTCAGTCTGATACTGAGCAACTGATAGGAGTAATAGGAGCTGATAGGAGCAACCTGAATATCAGGCTATTCCTCGCCCTGATGAAGTGAACTGCAAGGTTCACGAAACGTTGGCATTCCAAGAATGGATCTGAACACGGAGAAAACGCATAATCTTTATATAGAAAGCACTCGTGGAAATATTATTAGAGAAATTTATATATCTTATTCAAGTAAACAAAAACGTTATATGTGAGCAGAATACTTACCCTAATATACAAAATAATTATAGAATATTTACTTACATACATACTCACTTACTTACATCTTGTATATTTTGCTTCCGTCATTTCATTAACAGCTATCCTAAACCGCTCTGCAAATAGTGGCTCGTATTCTGACAATTTTGCGCGTTCCGAAAACCATAAAAAAAAAGTGTTGCAACCATTGACATATATTGGGTCATCTAAAAAGTATCCGCGGTACTTTGTCACTAGATACATGACCATCAATACACATCTAGTGAAAAAACCGCGGATACTTTTTAGATGACCCAATAGTATTGGACGGAGCATGCGGAGAAATTTCTTTCGTCTTGATGGACTTAGAAAGAATAAGGTAGCTAATTGAGCACGGAACTCTCTTTCTACTCTTGTCCTATTGGTCGAATTATTTCAGGAGAGGGAGGACAGTAGTGTATTCTTAAAAAGTCAAGACATCACAGTATTGATTGGTACTAATGCAATACGATAATTCTAAACTCTGAGCACAGACAAATCAATTCATTCGTAAGTAAAATTAATTTACAATTTTTTAATGCCTCTTGATTACATGATTCATTACTCCATAATCGCTCTATCTCTTTCTATCAAAATGGTTTCGATGCTAATGCTCCGTCCAGTACTAGAGGCGTTCGGCAATGTAAATCTGAGATGCGAGCTAGCAGATGGCGAGCTTGATATTCGAGCAATCCGAGTGCCAAGAATTAATTCCGAACGATACAGAGCTGTTTTTTAAAGTTAGATTATAAAATGAAATTATTTATTTTTATAAATAAATAAAAAATACCCTATTAATTGAAATTTTCTTTACCAGAAACTGATAATAGTCTTATATCAAAAATAGATCATTACACATGAATGTAGCAGACTCATATGCAAGGTGTTTTCTTAAAAAAAAAATACTATATTGCAAAATAAATTTAAGCAATTTATAAGTTATATCACTTGATTTATATTCGCAAATTCTTTATTTTCAAATACGTAACCTCAAATTCATAAAGAGGAAAAAAATTAAAAACTTACTTTCCTCGTTAAATATTGTACATAATGTACTCAATTTCTATTTGATAGTATTCAGCGTTTGTAGACTCAGACATTATAACAGTTCAAATACACTATTTGTAAAACAGAAGTGTTAAAAGAAATGAATGTATGTGTTAACGAATCAATTGGATACATTATCATAAATATACAGGTTATGAATTTAATTTAAACGCGAAAATCTGCATTAGCTCTGTGAGCTCGATCTTTAAATCCGGAGTGGATTGAGCATCGAGCAGCTCGAGTGGCTCTAGAAATGTTAATACCGAACGCAGATGAGATGATATGTAGCAGAAAGATGCGCGTTGCCGAACGATTTTCGAGATAAAAGAGCAAATGGATGCCTCCGATTTGCAATGCCGAACGCACCTATTATAGGTCAAAATGGTTGCAATCTTTTATACCCGTATTCATAGTCCTTCCTTGAGGAATGAGGATTCCTTGTTCCTCATTTTATGTTTCATAAACCTTCCTTGAACAAACAAAGAACCTCATTAGCTTCCTTTTCTCAAAGGAGATTACTCGAGTTTTCTTGAGGAGATGTAGCCTTCATAACCAAGCAAATTTTCAAATTTAATTCGTCACACTGGTCTTTTTAATTTAAATCTGACGCATTGATAATTATTGGGACAAATTAGTTCCGTTTTTTTTGTGTTCAAAAATGCATTTATTTCAAAACAAAATGAATGAACAGATTAATTAAAGTATTGTCTATCGCTGGCTACTACTTTTTCCCATCTCTCAGGCAATTTTCGAATTCCATCTCGAAAAAATGACTCGTCTTTGGAGGCGATCCAATTTTGGAGCCAATTTTCGATTTCTGCGAAAGAAGTGAGCCGGTGACTTGTCAAATCATGCTGCATCCTTCGGAACAACCAATAATCAGAAGGAGCAATGTCCGGAGAACGGCGGGAGCGGTAAAATATCCCATTTGAGCGTTTCCAAATATTTTTTTACGACTTTTGCGACAGGCCGAGCGTTGGCATGAAGAAAAATAACTTTATCATGTCTTTGCTCGTATTCTGGCCGTTTTTCTCTCAATGCACGGCACAAACGAATCAATTGTAGCCGATACCGATCGCCCGTAATGAAATCGCCAGGTTTCAGCAGCTCGTAGTAAATAACACCCTTTTGATCTCACCAGATACAGAGCATGATCTTCGAACCATAAATGTTTGGCTTTAATATTGATGTTGAGGTCGATGGCAAGGATTGACCGGGCTTAGTGTAGTATTTTTTCTTCTTCGGGTTGTCATAGAATATCCACTTCTCATCTCCAGTCATAATCCTGCAAAAAACCTTTTCTTTGTTGTCTTTGAATCAGCTGTTCGCAAGTGAAAAATCGCCTTTCAACATCTCTCGATTTCAGTTCATAAGGCACCCAATTTCCTTGTTTTTGAATTATTCATGGCTCTCAATCATACAGAAACGGCTTGTTGAGTTACTCCCAATGATTCTGCAAGCTCCTCTTGCATTTGACTCTGATCTTCTTCGAGTAATACCTCTAATTCGTTGTCTTTGAATTTTTTGGCTATCCAGAGCGAGACTTGTTTTCAACGCTGAAATCTCCATCCTTGAAACGTCGAAACCATTCCCTACATGATTTATCAGTTGGAGCAGTGTCACCATAAACTTCGACAAGCATTCGATGGGCTTCAGCTGCACTTTTTTTCCAATTAAAGAAAATTAGAACCTCCCGCAAATGCTGCTTGATTAACAAAATTCGACATTTCAAACACAGTAAAAATCAAGGTTTTTGTATGAAACTCAAAGCGATATAAACTGAATATTATTAGCAGATGTCTAACCTCTCTGAAAACGCCAAAATCAGCTGTCTATGAATCATTTGTGGGAATGTGTGACTCGATTGATAAGTCAAATTCTCAAGACAAGCCCACGCTTGTCGTGTGACGTGATATAAGAGGTAATGATCAACACTTTCTTGTAACTGGTAACTATGAATCTTTATTACTCGAGCTCAAATGAATATGACCGTACAGGATGAGCGCCATAAGCTCTCTAAAATCTTATTTTTCTCTGACGCTGCTTGTAGACAACTTGCAACCTATAAAATCCCTAGGCTTTCTACACTCGCTGCGCTAGTGAGAACGTAGTTCCCTACATACTCCCCCCCCGAGTGACAACGAATCTAAATCCTATGCTTATTATTAGGTTAACAAAATATTGCTATAGTGACAGGTACATTTATGATGCCGACACTTAGGTCTACCATATAAAACATATCATATAAAATATATCATATAAAACATATTATATAAAACATATTATAAAACATATCATTGCGTGTCTTTGGTATCTGTCTTAAGCTACTTACATTTTGTCATTGGGAGGATTTATTGTAATTATATGGCGAAGGTGACTTTTTTCTTCGGACGCGCATACGTTTTTAAAGCTGGTTGCTCGTTGCTGAACGAATTGGTTGATTGCCCTGCTTCTGGGGTTGCACTACATAAGTCATCGCGTACGCTGATTTTAAATTTTCGACTTATACACTGCGCTGTGTACCTTTAACATCAATGTCGAATACTCGATCGAAACACAATTTATAACCTTGTGAGGGCCGGTGTAGGGACGCTCTAACGCTCTCTCGGTACCGCCCACCCGTAGAAAAACATGGGAACATGAATATAAATCTTTAAATACGAATGCGCGTTTCTTGTGCTTATGCCCTATCGAGATTGGCTTAACTTTATGCATATGCTCGCGAAATTCGTACTGGGTTTGACCATGCTAATGGTAAGCTATGGCACCGATTTGACAATGCCCGACACGTACACATTATTTTGTGAATCGATGAGTCAACGACCTTTAAGATTCCGGAAGGAGATCGTAATGTGCAATCAGGTCGGCCCCAATAATCGGGTACGGAACTGATGCTACGCAGAAATTCCATGTGATCGGGCGTATCCCTAAATGTAGCATTCAGAACGACTCCCCATACGTATTTATACGCGTATTGTTTGCCGCGTAAAGTTTGAAATTGGTCGGAGTTTTGTTCTTCGCGTAAGTGCTGGGAAGCAGCGAAATTTCCGCCCCCGTATCTACAAGGAATAACTCTCCGGTGACTCGCGGATGTGGAGACGGACAGAAGAATCGATGCCCGCCATACCTGTCTCCTCGATGGCAGACGATTCTATTCCCCCGCACTTTTAAAGCCTTGGGCTTTGGCCAATCACATGGGGATTTGTCGGTTCCCTTACAAACTCGCGCCTGGGCCCCGAAAGTACGATGCGGCCAGCAGACACGAGAGCTTCTGCTTTTGGAACGCTTACGATCTTTGTTAGCCCCGTCTCGCGCCTGAGATCTGATGGGCCGCTTGCCCTTAGCCGCGAGGGCGGCTACCGCGGCGGTCAGACGGTCTATCTCAGCTTTCCATTCGGGCGGCTTCGATTCTGATGATGTGACGGCACACTGCGCAGAATCACCCACGATCTCAACTATTGGGTCATCTAAAAAGTATGGTGTTGATGGTCAACACATTTAGTGACAAAAAACCGCGGATACTTTTTAGATGACCCAATATTTTATCCGCCATTTTGATTAATTTGTCCAGATCCGTGCTTTCGATCGCAAGAATGCTTCTAATGTGCGGTGATAAGTGTTCAAA
>NW_011627780.1:1126095-1160035 GCF_000204515.1 Acromyrmex echinatior
TCTTTGTTAGCCCCGTCTCGCGCCTGAGATCTGATGGGCCGCTTGCCCTTAGCCGCGAGGGCGGCTACCGCGGCGGTCAGACGGTCTATCTCAGCTTTCCATTCGGGCGGCTTCGATTCTGATGATGTGACGGCACACTGCGCAGAATCACCCACGATCTCAACTATTGGGTCATCTAAAAAGTATGGTGTTGATGGTCAACACATTTAGTGACAAAAAACCGCGGATACTTTTTAGATGACCCAATATTTTATCCGCCATTTTGATTAATTTGTCCAGATCCGTGCTTTCGATCGCAAGAATGCTTCTAATGTGCGGTGATAAGTGTTCAAAGAACACAGTTTTTATTACGGCGTCACATCGTTTGTCAGAGTTCAAGTTACGAAGTCGACTGAGGATCGTCTGCGACGGTTTACCTGACGTAAGCACTTGGCCTTTTATTGCTTGTCGCAGTTGACTTTCTGCTGACGCTGAAAAATTTTCAATAATACGCTGTTTTAATTTGGTGTATGATTCGTTCTCTTAGTCTCCTGATCTATGATTCGTGCGGCTTTGAAAGTGGCCTCGACTTGAATGAATCATATCACCGGATTTATCACCTTTAATTAAGAACGGCAGAATTTTCGGAACCCTATATGAATCACGCGTGCGACATGGCCGACCACATTGCCCTGCACCTGCTGAAGCGTCGCTTGCAGCCGCACCACTTGTTCCTGCAATTCCTCTTAGGTAGGAGGAGGCATAACTACCGTATCGAAGCTCGCGAACAATCCGTATTTCGTGACGGCCTTAAATACTAACCTCTTACGCGCACGTTATGCAAAACGTCGATCGCTTAATACTAATCTATTAAAAATGGAGAAATCGTTAATTAATATTCATGCATTAATCTCGCGGAGAAAACGCGGAGGGTCTACCTTTCTGTTCTGCCGGGTTACGCGCGCTAAAAACTAACGCACTGCGCACGCAACTTGCCCGACTACAATGGCGGCGATGACGCGCTCGCTGGACACAATGGCGGCGATGTCGTCCTTCACAAGTCACAATGGCGACGATGTCGTCCTTCGCAGGTCACAATGGCGGCGACGGCGATGGCGTCCTGAACGCCGGCTCCTGAGCTGGCCCGTTCTCACGTCCGATTCTCACGGAGGCGGCACGCTGCACGCCTGTCGTTGGATATATCCCTGCGGTGCTTCCGACGGCGACTTTTCCGCCGGCCCCTCAGCGATGGGGCCTTGCGACCAGTTACGATATCGGTGATGGGCCTCTTGCTCACGATGTCGGTGGTGGGCCTACTTGTCGGCAATGAGCCTCCTTGTCGGCTACGACGTCGGCGATGTGCACTGCTGCTCGGTTCGAAACCAGTTCGTTTCGATGTTGCTCAAACGACCGGTTACCGTTCAATCGCTTCTTCCTCTCCATCACGTCGGGGTCACTAATGTGGGAATATGTGACTCGATGAGTCAAATTCTCAAGACAAGCCCACGCTGTCGTGTGATGTGATATAAGAGGTAATGATCGACACTTTCTTGTAACTGGTAACTGAATCTTTATTACTCAAGCTCAAATGAATATGACCGTATGCTTATACTGTATATTATGACATGCTACCATCAGTAGATAAAATCCCTAAAATATTCCTTCCTTTGGAAAGGCAAACTTGAGATCCGTTTATGAAACAAGAAGACCTTGGAGAATCGAGGAATCTTTCATGAAGGCTTCCTCCATCCTTAAAATAAGGAATTATGAATACGAGTGTTAGTCCCTGATTGTACACTCTAAGGTGAAATCACACGGTGCGGAAAAGAGACGGAATAGAGAATGCGTCATTCAAAGCGTCACACAAACAACTATTCAGCGCTATTCCGCATTTGATGTTGCGGAATAGTGAGTGCGTTATTGTTCTTGTAATAAACCGTCATATTTTGAGAGGTTAAAATAATTTGATGCTGACTGATATGATGGAATTGCATAATATCGAGACGAATGATATAATAGCTTCTGCACACTGGATGCGGAAACGCTTGCCGTGCGGCAAAATATGATGCGGTAGCCAATAAGTTTACAGCTCCTAATGTGTTCATTGGTTACCGCGTCTCATTTTGCCGCGCGGCAAGCGTTTCCGCGTCCAGTATGTAGGATGAAGCAAAATGACAAAATTTTAGTGCATAAATATAGATACCAAGATAAAAAAAAACAATAATGCATTACGTGCGATTTCAGTGGAACCTTTTTCCGTACTTTTCTATCACAGTTTTGTGTGCTATGTTCACACGATGCGGAAAAATGATAGTAAATGCGTTAAAGCAGTTCAAAAAATTGTTATGAGAGTGTAAATATTAATTGTTAAATACTACAACAGTGATAATTGTTTTTACAATTTGAAAAATTATATTTCATTTTAATTAAATCAAATTATTAACGTGAAGTTAGTAGTTTTTAAATTATTTATATTCATGCTGAATACATCTTTGATGCATCATATGAACATAGCACACAAAACTTGCGTGATGGAAAAGTGCGGAATAGCGCTGATTGGTTGCTTCAATGACACATTCTGTATTCCGCAGTGTTATTCTAGATGTGATTTTACCTTAATAGAAATGGTAACGAATTGACGATTGATTTTCGTAACCTACGCATCTCGAAAAGTATGCCTTATGGGGAACCGGCACCTTTCCATCGTGTCGGAGTCTAAAAGGTTGCAACTTTCTTTTCGATGGATTTCGGAATGCAGCTTGCTCCCCAAGCGATTGGTTCTTACTTATGGATCCACAAATAAATACCAATCGCTCAATGAATAAGCTGCATTCCGAAATCCATCGAAAAAAGTGTTGCAACCTTTTAGACTCTGGCTGCACACGTGAGCGGATGATCGAATAAATCATTAAAATCGAAAAATCTTGTGAAAGAAAAAGAGAGAGAGACCACTCTTAAACTTATTCGACGCGTTTTTGCATGAAACGAAAGAATCTGACAAAAAAAAGCGTCGCTTTGTCCTGTAATCCGAGTATTAAGCGTTAAAGTTGATGACTATTGAGGTTAAAAGAAATCTGTTACAGAGATAAAATGAGATCTATAATTGTATTGTTGCACATGAGTTTCGATTGGTTTAGACTTTCCACGCAGAATTTGTGCAAAGGGGCGCATGACTTCTATAATTATACTATAAAATCGAAACCTATGTGCATTTTTTCAGACAGAATAAGCTAAAATGAGTCAAAAATTGGATTCGACACATGATGGTTCCGCATGTTTCGGCGTAACAACAAAATAGTGTAAGAAGTAATTAGGCAGAAATTGATGTTCAAATGAAACAATATGATTGGTCGGCGCAAGTTACGCTTACGCGAGTTACGTCGCATGTGACAGGACCCTTAAGGCCATAGCACACATCTTACGTATTAGTAATCATAAGACGTAAGAATTATACTGTAAGAATCATTCAATTAGAATTAAGAGTTAAAAAAAATTTTCGACTATAATTGGTTCTTTTTTTCTTTTCATTCTTACTGTACGTTTTATATTGGATCATCTAAAAAGTATCCGCGGTACTTTGTCACTAGATATATGACCATCAACACACATCTAGTGACAAAAAACCGCGGACTACTTTTTAGATGACCCAATAGTTATTGTTACGAAAGGTGTGTGCAATGTTCTTTAGGACTGCCGCAGATAAAATTTTTGTAACAGTAATCTTAACGTAATTGCTTTAGGTATACGTAATGGAAATAACAGTAAACTTATCCATAACTCGCAACAAGGTGAATTTCATTTGGTTGAAACTCGCCTCATGGATAAAGTCCTAAAAATCTGTATAATCACTGTATAATCTAATGTATCTGATTTCTGATAAGTTGAAATCGCATTATTTCTATCGCTATCGCTATTCCTTCTCATCGTGTCTGGGGCTTAAGTTTACTACTATTTCTATTTTCGTTAGAGTACGTAGATCTAAAGTAATATCCTGGCTCATTAGTTTAAGTTTAATTCTTACGGTCTGTATTACTATTATAGAAATTTTGTTTGTGGCAGTTCCGCACAAATGGAACTCCGCACAAAAAAGGAACAAGGACCAGAGAACAGAGAATAAAAATTTCAACAAATCAGAAACTGTGTATTTCACAATACATAATTTCTGATAGGTTGAAATTCTTATTCTCTGTTCTTTGTTCCCTGTTCCTTTTATTATGCGGAGCCTCTTAAGCGGAGAGCATAGACTAATACATAATGCATAAAATATGAGAAGAAAATTAACCAATCAGAATCCTTTATTTCACGGAAAGAAAGTCAATAAACACTTTGGTTCATTTTCTTATGCCTCATGTGTTGTGCATTATACAGAGTCCATGTTCCCCGCTTTACGGTTACAAACGTTACGTTGCGTTACGTTACAGATCTATATTATAAATGATCCTTTAAATTGCGTTTACAAATTTTATTTGGATAGTACAATAAATGTAGAAAGCCTTATAAGGAATTGACCAATCACAGTTGAAGAAAATTAATCGAATATAATTAAGTTCATTATTGATTTCTTACTATACATAATTAGATTATCTGGGCTAATTTTTGATGGTTAATTTTTTTAGGTTTACTACATTCATTGTATTACACCTACTACACCCACTACACCCGGGCTTTGTTGATCGTTTTCGCAATATGAGTAAATCTATTGAATTAGCAACTTTCAGCAACTTTCTCAAATAAAAATAACAATGAAGACATTTTCCCCAAATGATTTCTAATCGATTCCATTCAAAAACACGTTAAATAAAATCGCTGTCTGCTAATTTGACGCATGATAAAATTTATTAATAACAAGAAAAATAATATCACCCAAATGTTTAAATATTTTTCTTAAATTTGCCCAAACGATTCCTAAATTATATAAACGTATATAAATCAGAAATATTCAATTTGTCTGCTCTTGTTAGTGATTGTGTTCTTGTGTGATGTTTTATTAGATTTGATGTAGTTTTATTAGATTAGGTTAGGTTAAGTTAAAAAATCGATTTTTGATCGTCCGTTTTTTTTGATGAATCGATCAATACGATTACAATTCAGATCGATTTAAAAATCAATTTGGATGGAACCACCCATCTCGTCAACTTAAAGTTCGGAGAGACGCTATCAGCGTTACTTGTGTCATTCTATCCTTGTTTTACGTCTGATAAACAACAAAGATAGCATGATAGAAGCGCTAATAGCATCTCTCCGAACACACCATTAGGCCTAGTCTACGATCAATTGGGAGACGTCATATGTCGTGCGCATGCGCATAATGATTTTCGTGTCGGCTGCCGGGCGTCCTTTGGATTGGTCAGGCTTTTACAATAGAATCGTAAACAGTAAAAAATTAATTAACATATTATTCTTTTCATACTTAACTGTGAGTATGGTCAATGCGATGCTGCAAACGCTTTGAAGCGTTTTTTAACTGATCAGTTTGTAAAATACTTTCTTCTAATTGATTCATCAAATGTTTCAAAGCATTTGTAGTGAGATTTTGACCACAGCCTGTCACTTGCCAATTTCTTACGGCTTAAGACTTGCGACCCTATTGTAGAACAGGCATTTAGTATCATTTCTTATGATTAACAACATCTGATAAGCGTTAGTCGACATGATTGTAGACGAGACCTTAATTTGCATCACAGTTGAGCAATTTAAAGCTGTGAGTAAATTTCTTACATTTTGTGTGTATAATATACAATATATATACGTATATATGTGTAAAACTTATAAAAAGTATGTATTGGGTCATCTAAAAAGTATCCGCGATACTTTGTCACTAGATATATGATCAACACACATCTAGTGACAAAAAACCGCGAATACTTTTTAGATGACCCAATATAATATATGTATAAAAACGTATGATACATTATATTTACTACATGCCCAACCCTGATTTGCACACATCTTCTTAGGTTGGAATCAGATTATGCATTGAAAAATGAGATTGAAAAATTGAAGTTTGATCAATCAAAACAAAAAGAGCCAAAACTTCTTTATCCTCATTGATGAAATTTCAATCTTTAATCTTTAATCTCATTCTTCAATACGTAGTCTGATTCCGACCTTATAGGACTCTTGTTACAAGATTCTCTAAATGTTTTATCAACAATTCTAGCTATCGTTAATTAGCGATAATGACAGGACAATCTTGAAAGAAAGCGCAATTGTCATTGGCTCATCATCGATAAGACGTTTAGAGAATCTCGCTACTGGGACGTTTTTTTTTTTACGAAACAAGTTCATTTCATGGAGGGACTATGTATGTAAATCTTGCTCAATTTTTATCTACAATTTGTCATAAAGTTAAGTCAGGAAAGTTTGTTCAGTTTTTGTCATCAACTTACTGTTATTGGATTATCTAAAAAGTATCCGGTTTTTTGTCACTAGATGTGTGTTGATGGTCATATATCTAGTGACAAAGTACCGCGGATACTTTTTAGATGACCCAATAAATTATTTGTAAGCATTGCTTGGGTTTTATCGATAATTTGGTCTCGTATCGGTAGATTTATTTGTTCCTCAATGTTGTCATCAATTTGCTGACAGCTTTGACAATAAAGGCTGTGTTCCAAAATTTATTGCCAGCGCTGAAAATCTATAGTTTATGTTATGTATATCATATTGGGTCACTAGATATATGACCATCAACACACATCTAGTGACAAAAAACCGCGGATACTTTTTAGATGACCCAATATATAGGATGAATATTAATTAATGAATATTCCAATTTTTTACCATGGGAAATGAGTTATCGACTGAGCTGTGATTATCTACGATGTATAGTCAGTAACTCACTTCTCATGATAAAAGGGACATCTATTAACATTCACTCTATATATATGTACAGTGCAGTGCATTAATTCGCTGGGTCATAGTAGCGGCCCGACTTATCGAAAATAAGAAAATGCAGTACTAAAGAGTTGATAAAAAAAATTCTGAAAAAATTCTGAAGAAATTCTTAGAGTTCTATGAGAAGAAATGATTTTTGTCTCTTGCAGTTTTACCGTAAAGTTGATATGTATAGTATTTGAGTAAAAAATAAACATCGATAAGTCGGGCTGCTACTATGACCAAGCGAATTAATGCACCGCAGTGTACATGCACACATGCACATTTGCGGGAGTGGAAAAATGACGGAACCAATCAGAGAAGAGAACACTATCCGCTCCATTCTCTCTTGATTCTGTCTGGTATACATGATAAGAGATAAGAGTATGCCTATCCGCAGAATCAGTCGAACGACCAATCAGAATTGTTGAGTCATCATTTCGTGGTAAATTTGAATGTATTATTTATCAGTATACTTACAGCTCCTTGCAATACATTTTAATAAATACAAAAGATATTAATTATATAACTAAGTAAAGATTGGCTAGATAAATCAATCTGATTTCGAAAAGAGCATATAGTCTAGCCAACGCTAGTTATTATTGCTAATATTGTTTATTCATAACAAATATCTAACCAATTTTCGATTATTATTAGGGCATCTTCAGTTTTTAAATCCAGTATTTATCTAATTTGTCGTTAACTTTTATTTGATTATTATCATTCTCCTATCCTTATAAATAATTGTCTTAGAATTTAAATAACATTTACAATTATAAGATAATTATAGAAAATACATTCTAAATGAGTATCAAAATATAATCGAAAGAAATTTTATTCGTTTGTTACTCGCCGCTTATCCTCGTATGTATATATATTTCCAATGGCATGTGCTATTTCACTTCTTTTACAGATAGCTCATTTCTTACGTAAAGGCTGGTATTAATATTGGTATTGTTCTTTATATTGCAACAATCGTGATCACTACTTCTATGAAAGTCGTCATTTCTGCAAAATCACATTAGGAACTAAATCTTAGTCTATATTTTACAAAATCCACAATTTCAGAAAAAAAACTTGAAAGAAATTATTTTTGTTCTGTTGAATAATGGATATCCTTTGGATTTTATATTTGCTTACCATTGACAATAGAATTAAAAATTATATTTACAAATGATCCAATCATAATGACAACGAGAATAATGATGTAGTTCCAGAAAAATATTTCACAATCCCCTACCATAGCAACATATCAGATAATTTCAGAAATATAAGTAAAAAGTATAATCTTAATGTAACTTTTAAACCGATAAATCAATTAACTAAATTCATTAGAACAATCAAAGATAAATTAGAATCACATTCGTGTAATAACGTTGTATATAAAATAAATTAGAGTAGAGACTGTGAGACTGTCCACTTATGTTGGACAAACAAAAAGAAATTTAAAAACATGTATTAAAGAACATCATAATAACATTAATAAAAAGACTGGGAATTTATCGGTTATATCGGAACAGAGATTAGAAGAAAACCATGATTTTGAATGGGAAACAGTAGAAATTTTGGATAAAGAATCATTTTATTATAAAAGGCTATTAGCAGAGATGATACACATAAAAAAGCAGACTCATGGTTTAAATAAGCAAAGTAATACGGAGAAGTTTCCAAATATCTATCTTCCGATATTGGGGGATATATCCCCTCTTCAAAGATAACGGAGGAGGGGATGATTCGTCTTTACGTATTGTCAACGATATATATGTAATCGAGCCGTTCTGTTGTCAGCATCGCGCTGCTCTCATTACAATTTTGCACGTTTGACTAAGATATTGATGGATGGGCAACTATGATAGTCATAGTTGGGTATTATAGACAACAATTTTTATCTGTCAATTCATAATCATGTTATCATTTTAATGATTACATAATAAAATATTTTTCATAAAATTATAACGGCTCTTTTCTCTTTTATGATCGCCTTAGGAATTTGTTGAATGTGATGACTAACTGACTAATTTTATTATAATATTAACTTTCATATTAAATTTGATGAAATTAAGAATCAATTTGACGATTTCGTAAAATATAAGCTAAGGTTTAATTCTTAATGTGATTTTGCAGAAATGACTTTTATGTAAGTGACCACGATTGTTGCAATATAAAGAACAATACCAATGTATAATACCAGCCTTTACGATATAATTGAGCTATCTGTAAAAGAAGCGAAATATCACATTGCCACTGGAGCATACATATACATATGAGAATAAACGGCGAGAAACAAACAAACAAAATTTCTTTCGATTATATTCGCAATTTTGATTCTCATTTAGAATGTATACTTTTCCATAATTATCTTAATTGTAAATGTTACTTAAGTTTTAAGACAATTATTCATAAGGATAGGAGAATGATGATAATTAAATAGTTGACGAATTAGATATATATTGGATTTAAAAATTACTGAAGATCACTTAATAATAATCGAAACGTTTAGATATTTGTATATGTTGTTATGAATAAACAATATTAGATATCTGCAATAATAACTAGCGTTGGTTTACATGCTCTTTTCGCAATTAAATAATTGAAATACAAAAGATATTAAACACAAAATAAGTATTAAAAAACAATATTATAAATATTATAATATTCGCGGATTAATATTATAGAATATTATAAAATATTATAAAATTCGCCGAAATTAATTTTTACAACATAATCTTATAGCCTGTGGAATGCATTAGATTATAGGAAAATAATCATTTCTTGTTATTAAAAATTATTTTTTTCGAGGTAATTTATTGTTCAAACTATTGTTTAAACTAAGTATAGTATAAAACAATGATACTTTTGATAATGAAAATATCTCGATTTGCACAGACTTCACGCCATTTAATACAAATTGCTTCTTTCGGAAATGAAAAATATTTAATCGGATGATTTTTGTTTTCCGATAATAATTTTGAGTTTTTTACTTTATATTTCATGTTAATCTGTGATCAAATACAATCACCTTATAAATAGAAGTGCTCGCAATCGTGATTTGCGACCATGGCTGTGTTCGCTTTGTCGCTCACAATATTTTAAGCATTATTTCATTCTTGTTATTTATTAAATATTAAACAAGGACAAAATCACTCGAGATCGCATAACTTGTTGACGGTCACGTGTTTACTCTCTCTTTTCTATATCTGCGCAATGGGTTACCATCGGACAAGCATACCCTTGTCTTTATATCATGATAGTATATAAAGACATGTCGATGCGCTGGAAAAAGCGACCTCTGGTGACATCGGAGTTCGAGCTTCGCTTTAGGGTGCTGTCCCATTAAGCACGGGTCAAAATAATGGATCGGATTCTCACTCGAATTGAGCATTCTTTTCCAGAAAAACTGTTCCGTTCCGTAACAGTTTTCTCTACCCTCAGTAAAAATGAAACGGAATATCGCGTCGATCATAGGTAAATATGTGCTTGATTCATCGATATTTCATTATTTTGGACAGTTGAAGTAATAATATACATATAATTTATGCAATTATCTTGCCGATAACATTGTTGTGAGTTTTCTAAAATATTAAATTGTAACGGTGAAATATATATTTCGTAACCAGATTTCGGTCGTTTTTACTGAATGGGTAGAGAAAACTGTTACGGAATGGAACTGGAACGAAATGTTCAATTCATGTATCCACAAATAAAAATCAATCATTCGGTGAATACACTGCATTCAGAAACCCATCGAAAAAAACTGTTGCAACTTTTTAGTAATCGACTACAAAATAAAAAAATAACAGATGATATATCTTTATTTCAATAATTTTTTATCATATAAGAGTGATGCTAATGCTACAGAATATTACATAGAATAAAAAGTTTTATAATACTAGCCATTTTTTAAATACAAACATAAGCCACAATATTAAAAGCATTTTTAAAAATTTTTTAAAAATACAATAATTGTCATTATTTTTTGGGTATTGGTGCTGTAAGGGCATCAATTATCATCTTTTTCCTTACTGTTTTTTCGGGTTCTGAAATATTTTCTAAATGTACGCGAATATAATTAGCAAATGACTGATCAATTGTTTTTATACTATCTGTGGTATTTTTTTTCGTACTTTTGAGAAAATTCAGAATTGTTTTGCTGATATTCGTCAATGTATCATCAATACTTTTTGATTCTTCAATTTTACGTCTTTTAAACCTTAAATCACTTATTTGTTTAGTACGGTTATCTCGATCATATACTTGTTCAAGATTCTCCATGTCTCGAGACGTATCTTGACACATACTAATAATTCTTTTTTGAGGCACTTTGATAGTTTTTTGCTGTTCATATTCCGATTCGCTAGTCGATTCATTATTATTATCTTCATGTGCTACTACTTCTGTATCTTTTATGGATTGAAGTGCGTTCCTATTTCGTTCAACATTGAAAAAAGTTCTAAAGAAGTAACAAAACATTTCTCAATTAAAATAATTCTCAATTAAAAAAAATTATTTTAATTTTATAATGTAATATCACTTACCTTCTTCTTTTAATAAAATTGTCAAGAAAAGATAGTTGAGTAAAAAATGGAAATGTTCTCCGTTTTGAACAAGTACTTCCACTTTTGGAATTATTTCTAATATTTCTTTTTTCACGACTATATTGATCTCTTAAAGAAGTACATCTTGTTTGACAATATTTAGGTGTGTATCGCTTACCTATGAAAAAATAAAAATTGTAATAAATAGTAATTTAGTTATTCATAAAATCTAACATATATCTAATATATATCATATTACTCCATAGCAAAAAATGTCATAGTTACATCACAATAATAATGGTTGCGTCATGGTGATGTGCGAATGTCCGCTTTATCACAATGTGATGTCACAGCAATGTCATGGTAATGTGCGAATGTCTTTGTAACATGTGTTATTTTGTTATGACAATGACATCATATAATATTTTCTTCCTGATTATAGAGACTCAATAATTGTGACGTGAATGTGACCCTTTGCTATACGGAGTTCTGGTAGCAAGCTGACATCAAAATGACGACAAAATGACATAGCTTGTTACCAGGAAAGTAATATAGCTATTATTATAATAATGCAAAAGTATTAACCTAGGTTTCTTTGTTGCATAATGGTAGAAATTTCGAACCACGCATTTTCTTTTATCTGTTTATTCTGAAAATCTTTATGACTTTTATCATATAAATATCTTCGTTCCTTATATAATTGTATAAGAAAATCGTCACTCTCTTTTCCTTCAATAACATTTTCAGGTAAAGATTTCACACAATCAACATATGTAAATGAATTTAAAGTTGTGTAAGGATGATCTTCCATTTTACAATTAACTTCTAATATCACTGAAAGCATGTAGAAACAAATATTTTTATTAAATAATTGTTTTTACAAAAAAAAAAGAATATTTCTAATAATTTTTTAATTGGTAAAAAAACATTAAATAAGATTATCGTGAAAATGTGAAATGAATTTGAAGTAACTCATTATTTTACAACAAAATTATAAATTAATAAAAATTCCTATTAACAATATACAAAATTATGTATTTCATGTAAAATATATAATAAATAAAATTTGCTGCATATATATAAAGACTAATTTGTTCAATTAATGTAATGGGAACAGAAATGTCTAGTCACTTGAATTTGTAAATGCATATTCAAGACAAGTATTTCTTTTTAAGATTGTATTTTGATATATACTGACAGTATTAAAAATTTTTAAGTATACAGTGTGTTCCATTTTAATTTTCGCATCGAAATATCTCGTAAAGTATAGAGATACGGGAAAATATTTTAGACAAAAGTTGTATGACTTCGGGGGAATATAAGATGGTATCATTGGTTTGATCTTCATTATCAAGGTTACTTTGAATTTTTTAAATGGAACCCCATTTTTCATTATATATTCACGTAGCTTACCTCGAGAACGTTTCAAAAACTATTATATAATGAAGTATTTTTTCATTAAATATAATAATATTGTAGGATATTAGTATACGGACATGTATTTATGGTAACGACTTGAGAAACAGGACGGTTAAAGCCGGTAAAGTTAAACGCCAATCGTAAGATATATTTATTTGTATATGGGGATGACCCCGGGAAAAAGAATCAGTCGTCTCCGAGTGAAAAGAGGGAAAAATCGACAACGCGCTGTGTACTGCAAGAGATTAACAAAATTTATCCAAGTCCGAGACCCACGTTTATAATTATTTGTATAACACTATCTCGAATTTAATAAAGTACATTACTTATATATATAAGTAAATTATATCACAATATAATATATATATATATATATATTAATATATACACGTTTTATTAGGTTACGTAGGCAACTTTTCCGCACTATTAGAATTTGATAATCGAAAAAAATGTTTTTCCACTCCACTCTAATATGTAAGTATGTATATATGTGTATATAATAGTATATGTGTATCTAATAGTGCGGAAAAGTTGCCTACGTGACCTAATAAAACGTGTACAAAATTTCAGCTCGATCGGATAATTTCTTCTGTGTGCACCAAAGGTACCATTTCTACCGTTGGTAGATTGCACCTTTTTTATCCAGCATTATGTTTGTTGCGTAAAGGAGCAAAGAAACCATGCGCGGTTTCAAAATGACAAGAATGGCCTATGGGCAATGCAAAGTATCTAAAAATGCAGCTTTTCGCCTTTCCTAATGGAGTGGCCTAGAACCCACCACGCGGAGGTAGCTGAACATCGGGTTCTTTTTCTTGTTTTTTTTTGTATTTTTACATATTTTTTATTTTTTTTTATATTTTTTTATATTTTGTATTTTATATTTAAAAAAATTTTTTTTCGTTTGTTAATATTTTTATTCGCAAGAACAAGTAACTGCGCTCCTTGTAGTTGTGTAATGTATAAACTTTATAGCGAGGACTTCGTATCATAAATTGACGGGACAACATTGCAACGAATGAAACTATCCTTTGCATCGCTTGAGAAGATGCTTCGATCACGAGTTTTACCATGCGTTCAACTGCCTGGATGTGGCAGGGATATTAAAGAAATTCCCAGTTTAGAAACACGCTCTCTCTCTCTTACTCGACAATTTCTCTGATAGTTTCTGATTTGTTATTTGATTGAGAACTGGAGGCGACTTGATTCGAACAGAAGACCAATCAATTATTTTATAATAATCGTCTGCGAAGAAATTGATTTTCGAAAGGGATAGTAATTGTTCAGCATTTTCATCTGATTCTCGGTCTTGGGCTTGCAAAATTTTGTGTAACGCATTTAGATGGACTATCGTTCGTCGAATGGAGAAAAGAACATTTTCCGAGAGTGCGAAGAAAGCATTGATGGCACATGTAAATACTGTTTTGGTAAGTACCGTGACTGTTGTATAGTATAGTATTAAAAAGAGGAGCTTCGCTCCGTCTTTAATAGAACTGTTGCATTTTATTGCAAACCACATCGGGACATAGACTTTAAGTATGTCACAATATCTTTCAGCTTTGTCGTTGGTTTTTCAGTGGATATACATATAAATGCAATATTTGCACAGGTCAGCCAGCGAGTGTCGTTAAAGATACCTGGGTTTCGACAGCTGAGGTCAGGCGGACAATTATCGGATTGAATTGCCTTAGAAATATCTAGTACTGGTCCTTACTCAGATCTACAGTTCTCACTTCAAGTAAAGAGCAATCAATAGTCTTATACAATAGGAAACGACTGGAAGACTTCCAGTTTTGAAGATGAACACCTATAGGTCCAACAAATGACTTTGGCCCAGATATGGCTCCATAAATAAACTGAAAGAGATTCCGGAATGGAAGCTCGTTAAAGTGAAGAAGGCATATCATTCATGGAGTAATCGATCACACTTTTTTGGAAGAACTTAATTACATCACCTTCTACTCCTGTGTGTATTAATAACTGTACCATCACACTCTATGACCATAAGCTCGTTCAAATTTATTGCCTTCAAGATCAATTCGTAAATGCTATTGCAAATATCCTGTGCACTTTCTGATTTCGACCCTACGTGTGATCCTAAGTACTTTGATCCAGGTTCGGATATTATTGAAATGTGCTTTTCTTTTACAATGCGTTGATAAAACTTTGCTCCTTGCTTGATCTAAGTGAATATGTCATCTCTTCAACCATCAAAGTACAGTACTTTAGGTTTGATATGTTGTTGCGGTTATATTTTCAACTCTTCCTGAATTTTATTCTTTTCTTGTCTTATTTTACTTCGATCTGTAACTAGTTTAAGGTCTCGAGACACTAGACCAATATCTTTAAGCACCGAAGTAGTTATCATCGCTGTCTATCACTTACGCCATACCTTTGACTAGTAAGTGCCGTTTCTCTCAAAGTTACTCTCATTTGAGGAGGCTTTCCTGATGCTAAGCAAGAGTAATCAGAATCACATGATACGCTTTCTGAAATTTTAGGTTCAAGTAAACATGGTTTAAACGTAATTTTTAATGAATGGAGCAGGAAGGTGCTATGCGACTCAGAGGTTCTCAATGGGACTCGCTTGGATTCGCGTGAGCATCGCAGCCACGCGAATTCCCTTTAAATAGGACAATCTAAATTCATTTCCAGGCACCTAAGGCAGATTCCACACTACATCGCTTACTGATAAGTCTAGTAGTGTGGGACCGGAACGAAATGCCGTGATCGACCAAAAAACTTCAAGTCAGGCCTCCCTTAATGAACTTGAACATCATTCGTATAGAGTTCGACTTGGTTCCTAAACGTCGAGCGACATTTGGACTGAGCGCGAGGCAAGAGGTGAGAGGAATAGTGGAAAGCGGAGCCAAATCGAAAATCGGCCGAGAAGTGCAAATTTTGTCGAGCCCTGGTATAGATATCCACATTGGTGACCCCAACGTGATTCGCACACACATCTCTTCTGATCTAACCTTTTCTCACGCGCTCACGTGCACACGCTCACACATGCTCTCGCACACGTTCACATACGCTCACAACGCTCACGCGCTCACGTGCACACGCTCACACATGCTCTCGCACACGTTCACACACGCTCACAACGCTCACACATAGCAGCACCGAGCAGCACAGAGCAGCACCGAGCAGCACAGAGCAGCATAGAGCAGCATAGAGCAATAACGGATAACAACGAACGATAACGAATGCTATCAAGATACACCGATTGCACCACACTCGTCCCTGATACTTTTCATTCCGACGCAATCCGTTGGCTCGCGCTATCATTGGAGTGGAGTCCTGTGGCGACTCGCACAGAGGTCCAATGGAACTCGCCCGGATTCGTGTGAGCATCACAGTCACGCGAATTCCTTTTAAATAGGATACTAATCTAAATTCATTTCCAGGCGTCTAAAGCATTCCACACATCGCCTTATTGATGAGTCTAATAATGTAGGACCGGAACGAAACGCCACGACCAAAAGGCTTCGAGTCAAGCCTCCTTAGTGGACTTGAACATCATTCATACAGATATCCACAGTTCATTTTCTGATGTAGGTACCCGACTGTTTTGTATTTTTTCGCTACGGTTAGTTCTGTCTATAAGCTTTATTGTTTCAGGAATGTCGACCATCTATACGATCGACTCGGGCCCTTTTTTGGTCATAAAAAAAAGCTTGTTCTTTCTGAGGAATCTTTCCTTCGGGCGAGAACAGGACTAAAAATTACAGCATTTACATGTTGCAATGTCGAATAAATAGTTGACAGTTGCTTTGAAGTCATCAATGTTTTTTTGTAAAGCTGAGATTCTGTCGACTTTGTAAGTACACTTTATGACTTTTTTGTATTTTTTTATGGTATTCTGTAATATTTTGTATAACGCGTGTATACGAAACAATAGGAATAGATGCCTTTTCATAAAGACTGATTTTTTTCGCTATCCTTTCACCAATAACTGAAAAGGACGGTTTCCACCCGAATCAATACCTAAAGTACACTCTCAAGAGCATAGCATGTGAGTACGTCCTTATAAGTGGGGAGTTAAGTGAGCCCTAAATCTTTTGGATTATCAAAAAATGGACAGACAAATGTCTGACAAAATGAAAATTTCAAACCATACTTAAAGGCTTTATAACTTTGCAGAAAAAGAGCTGCTCGATAGTGTAGAGTCAATACAAGGAAAGAACAAGGAATAACAAAGTATCCACTGAGCTAGTGGCAAAGCAATGAAAAGAGATGATACATCAGAAAATGGAACTTGCATTAAGACACGTGAAGTGTAATCTTAGAAAAGAGAGAAGACGGAAGACGCGGTGAGCATTACCGTAGCTTTATCATAACGCAAAAGCAGGCGCGCGAGAGGAAGGGGGGAAAATGATTAGGTATTAGTATTCAATCCAGGCAGGTATTGTAATCTACATGGGTGTTTTTTTGCTCTATTTACGCGACAAACATATAATACTATTATAGATAAAAAAAAGATGCAATTTACCAATGGTTGAAAGTTGAATTTTTTTACTTTTTAATTAATATCTTGAAAATTAAAGCCTTTGATGCACACAGAAGAAATTATCCGATCGAACTAAAATTTTGTACGTTTTATTAGGCCATGTAGGCAACTTTTCCACACTATTTGATCATCGAAAAAAATTATTTTTCCGTCCTAGTACATATATTACATATTTGTATATATGTATTAGGTGTTGGAATTAATTCGTAGCGTTTTACAAGTGATGGGAAGTACTTTCATTAATGTATTTTTTAATGCTCATGTGAAATAAATAACATTCTTTCATTAAAAACGCTACGAATTAATTCCAACACCTAATAATATATGTAATATATATAATAATATATACTGGATATTTCAGACCACTCATACGACTCTTTTATCTTTTCAGAATAAAGTCTAATCGAAAAAGTGTTCAGACAAAAGTTGTAGAATTTCTAAAGATCTATTTACTGGCGCTATGAATTTTACCTTGGGTGGCATCGCCAAGGTCAGGTCAAGGTCACATCGATTTTTTTGGAATACCCCATTTTTATTGTATATTCTTATTGCACATCTCGAGAGTTTTTCAAAACACTATAATTAAGTTCATTTTCATCAAATACTTTTCGAATTATTTGAAGGTTACAATACCTCTGGCATTAGTATTATCCAAGATGATGACACCTAGATGATGGTCATAATCTTCTAAATGTTGTATGGAGTCATGACGTTGACAACATTTGTCAAAGTGAAGACCTTTGGAGGTTGTTCCTTTTATTTTCATTTTTAGTGTAAAACCAAGGTAATGATTTTTATCAACAAATTTTAATAAGTAAATCAGGTGCACACTATCGAATAGAAATATTTATTTTAAATTCTCGATTTCGAACGGAAATGAGCTGTTAAAATCGGAAATTGATTTTTTCAATAGAATGGTATTTTTTATTGCAGATTTAGATTAAACGAAAAAACATGAAACTTTTATACCAAATACTTTTTCGAAAAATGTCAAGTATAACCTTCAAATAATCTTCGAAATTATTGTACTTTTAGCGGAAAAAATATTTTTGTAATATCTACTCTTGGCATAATCCAGAATCTACGACGAAGACGTGACAGATATCAGATCCCGTGTACACCGTAAGAAGGGATCCTGTGGTTCCTCATTTCCAGAGTATATTTCATGACTTCAAACCCTCCCTACGTGTGCGTGTACGCGCGCGCGTGGGTGTGTGTACAAGATATACTCAGATTAATTGATGTTCGCCTACCGTTTGCTTCGACGCAAGCAAATATTTCTTGTCTGGAAATGACTTGTCGCATGAAAAATTTTATCAGTATCTAGAGAACAAATTGCCTCGCATATTCTTCGAAAATATGTCTTCTTTTGTCTTTGTTTTTTTGATGCTGATTTTAGATGAGTGTGGAGGTCAATTTAAAGCAACTGAAAGATTATGGCGAGAACGATACTCAAATCGCACTCCTCATTCACGCCATGTTTTTTTTCGCTTAGCTAAGTGAATTGCTAATAGAGGTATTACTCTATCTAATTACAATAAAGATAGACAAATTCAACGCCCAATTTTTCATTTTTATGTAATAATGAAAATAAGGAATAACCTCCAATGGCCTTGAACTTGACAAATATTATCCAGGTCATAATCCTTAAAAAAATTTTAGTTACTTTGGACACTTTGAGCAATGCTAACGCTAGGTACTGTATCCTTCAAGCTTTATAATTCAAAAAGTACTTAATGAAAATAAACTTAATTATAGTGTTTTAAAAAGCTCTCGAGGTGTGCTATAAGAATATGTAATAAAAAATGGAATGTTCCATTAAAAAAAATCGATATGACCTTGACCTGACCTTGGTAACGCTATCCAAGGTCAAACTCATAGCGCCAGTAGGTCTTTAGAAATTCTACAACTTTTGTCTGAATACTTTTTCGATTGGACCTTATCCTGCGAAGATAAAAGGGTGGTATGGGTGGTTTAAAAAACACCCAATATATTACATATTCATATAAACATTTTTTAATATAAATATGTATATATATATATATTATATATATATGTATATATGTATATTATATATATATATGAATATGTATATATAAATTATGTATATATAAAATACAGTATATATATATATATATAATAAAAATTATATTTTAAACTATATGTAACTATATAAACTATATGTTTTTTTAATAATACTGTTTAAAGCATGTAGTATTAAAAATATGTTTGAAAGAAAAGTTTTATTTTTTAAAAAACATTTTCAATGTTTTCTTCTTAAAAAAACATCTCTTATCAACTTTGATAAAATATATTTATGTGTTTTCTTCATTTTATGTCCTTTGTGACCTTTTCTTTATCTTATGTATGACCTTTATTCATATATTTAAAGAAAATATTAAAATAATTCTAAAAAGACATTTAATTAGTTTGTAATTTTATAATAATTAATATCTTATATGACTCTATAATTTTAAAACTTATATAATTTACATAACAATAAAAAATTTTTGAAAAAATAAAGCATATAAAGATAGTTTTCCTAACACCGGACGGCACCTAATATCGGACATTAGCTATATCTGTGACAGTTGAATCGCTATCGAGCTGTTATTCGCACAATCCATAGAGGGAACAAAAAACAAACAGCGATTAGGTTTCACTCGCGTGCACAACTAAGGACATCGATTGATGTCCTTAGGTTGTGTTTGACGGGTAGCTATTACATCATATAAATTATAAATCATTATATTTATCAATTTGCGTACTTAAAGGACGTATGAATTGAGTTATATCTTTCGGTAAATATTTTTAAAGTACCTTTGTATACCTATGTATTTTGTGCACTGGTTTTCACAAGAAAAAATGTTTTAAATGGATTTACTGTCTCCTGGTTCCGGACAGAACGTTTTTTCCTATTGTCGGACAATATAAATCTTGTGTGTTTCCATTTGTATTAGTGTTTATTATTTTAATTTCAATAGTTAAAAGATACAACTGCAACATGAATAGTAAAAAAAAAGCATAGAATGAAAATAATTTGAAAATTGCACTTCGGAAAATTCTGACAAAAAAATGAATCTAAGAGAAGCATCTTCAACATATGGCACTGCAAGAAGCACTTTGTCTGACAGAATAAAATATATAAAATCGGGTCAAGAAATTACTTTGCAGTCTAAACTGAATAGATTTACTAAAACTTTTCCTCCAGATTCTGAAGGATTAATCACAATTAATCATGTGAAATACTTGGCTAATTATTTGCCATTAACGAAAAAGGAACTTCTAAAGCTAGCTTATGATTAGTAGTAGAACTAGAAAGCTCATCGTTTCAATACAGAAAAAGAATGGCAGGCAAACATTTTTATTATGATTTTATGGCCAGACACACTGATCTTTTTCTAAGAACACCTGAGTCTACAAGCTTAATATGAGCTGTCGGTTTTAATAAACCGCAAATTCAAATTTTTTTTTATAATCTTAAAAACTCATGAAACAATATAATTTCTCTACTTCTAATATACAATTACAACGAAATGGGAGTCAGCGTGCAGAAACATCAGAAAGTCTTGGCCGCGAAATCAGTACGTCAAGTTAAAAATTCACATCAGGCTGAAAGGGGCAAGAATATTACCGTCCTCTTTTGCATGAGTGCCAACGATTATTTTATATCTCTTCCGTTTTTTTATTTTCCTGAGACAAAGAATGAGCCAACATCTGATGATAAATGCTCCTGCAGAGAGTGAAGATATTGCTCAACCAAAAGATTGGATGAATAGCAAGTTTTTCCTACATTACAGCATTTTACAAAATTTGCCTGTCCATCAAAGAGACTCCTGTGCTCTTCCTTCTAGGTGGTCATAATAGTCATAATAGATAGCAATAATAAAATGGATGTTATCAATTTTTATAGGAATCATAATATTTATTTGATTAGTTTTCTATCACACATAACTCACAAGCTTCAACCATTAGATAGAACGTTTATGAAGCCTTTTAAAATTGCTTATGAACAATGTGATATGTGAATGAAAGTAAACGCAGGAGCTCGAATAACCGACAACATTAAGGGCCTTGTTGGAGAAACATTCACTAAAATTGTTCGATTAAAAATAACTGATAATGTCTTAAATACACTGGAATTTATCCTTTTGATAAAAACATATTTTCAGATGTTGATTATTTAGGTTATAATATAACAAATATTCGATTGAAAGAAATAAGGGATCAACAAGATTTGATTTCTACGATGCTTCAAGCATCTAACATTCTTCAGGAGATAGATAAAGAGACACTAGAGATATTACGTAGGTACGTAACTATTTCTAATTCTGTTGCTAATATTTACAAAAACATTGTTAAATTGTCCCAATTATCCAATGTTAAAAGGAAGTGAAGCAAGGACAAGAAAATTTGAAAAAAGTGCAATTCTCACTTCATCTCCCCATAAATTATTGATTGACGAGAAAGAGAATAAAAATAGAATTAAAGAACAAAATAAAACTTAGGAAATAAGTTTAAGAAGAGCAGAACATTAAAATCGAAAGAAACAAATCAGGAGACTGCTGTGTAGTTTGTTTTCACTGAAAAAGATTCAGTGTTCAAAGTGCCAAAAATGGACACATGAGACTTGTACCGATATTCTAGAATATTCTAAGGATTATATTTGTGACTATTGCAAATTATTATGAAACTGTTTTGAGTTATTTTAGTAAGTGTCCGGTACTAGGGACCATTTAATGATATCTCAAAATTATATACCAAAGTTTAACATTAATTTAAGTTAACTATTATAATAATGATCATTTTGCTATTTTATTTTTATTTCTAATGTTGTTAACTTAAAAATAATGCAGAATAAAAGGAATAAAACATTATCTTTTTTTATTTATTTAAGAAAAATCTTACATGACACTAGGGGAACTCCCTCTGGGACAGCATTCACAATTAATTCTAATCAAAGGCCGATATTTGGACGATATTTATAGTTCATTCTTATTTCAAGACCATCTTAAGTAATATACAATAAATATCCAAGATCAAGACTCTATAAGACTCTACGCTGTACTTCGTGCATTTACAATTGATAAATATATATAAATATAAAAGATGTTAAGTCATAATAAAGTTAATATATTGTCACTTCTATAAGCTAAGAACGAGACGAATAACACATACATAAATTTTGGATATAGAGATGAACCATAGAAAGCGTTTAATTTCTAAATTAGTGAATATCAAACAATAAAAAGATCACTTGAACACGGACTCAAAATTACTTAACCAAGTGTAAGTTATTTGGATTTTTAATATGTTTATGTTTTTGACATTGTATATACTGGACTTGATCATATGTTAGATTGTCACCGTTTAAATGTAACTGCGAGATTTGGAGCCTTTAGTCGTATTGCATATTATAACCTTGTCATGTTGCATTGGAGGAATATAGTTCATGTAAATATAAATGATTTCATCCATCGACATTTCTCAGGTTAGTCGTTACAATTTTGTTTCATTCCGAATAAACTTAACGCAGTAAACCAATTCTGTAGACCATCCAGCTTGCAAACTGATTTGGAATGAAATCTCTTCGCCTGACAAATGCATGAGGAAGTGAACGAACAGTTATTCCATCATTCAAGATTAGAATAATTTTTGTAACGCTGAAGAAGGTTAGAAATTAGCCGAAACGTACGTGTTATTCGTCAGATATACTTCCGAAAAATAAACCCTCCGATTTTCTTCTCGATTGATATACTATTATATTTTGATGCTCTAAATGATGAGTGAAAATTACTGATAAGATCATTTTCAAAGTCAAATATAAAAAAAAAAACGATTTTTTTCACAGTTTTTCACGCTTTTTGTGTAGAAAATCGTGTGTCCCTTTGCAGGGGAGGAGGGGGGGGGGATGAGAGTTACTTCGCATAAAAAGTCGAAATCCATGTGCAAGAGTATATAATTATGGAAGTGAGCCCCTTTGCAGAGGGGAGGAGGGCACGAACCAAAATCTAACAGCTCTACTTGTGATCACATAAAATGTAAAAGTTTATATTTAACTGTAAAAATGACCTTGTTGGCAATTTCTATGATCATGGAGTAAAAATGCTCATATATTTTCTTAAAAATTAACACAATGTCATGGCTTATTTCGAGCTTTAATTAAATAAACTTTGAGTTAATATAATTAACAAACGTTTCGGCTTACAAAGCCTTCTTCAGTGCTGCAACGCAGAAATACAACTTTAAATTAATGCATTAAAGAATAACGGATACAATGAAAATTTTAAAAACCATCAATGGCGAAGTGTCAAAATATAAAAAAATATAAAAAATATAAAAAAATATCGAATGTCAATAAGTATCCCGCCAGATGACAATACGGTAGGAACATTTGGATACTTCAGTCAACAGTAGATTAATTATGTTTATCGATAAAGATAGATTTGCCAAATTCCTCGATTGAGATCGAGAATCCAGATTTGTCACAGATTTGTATCGATGTACGATTTGAGAATGCTTTAGTTACGAGTATTTTATGATATTCTGTAGAACAAGTAGATATATTATATATTATATTAATAATGAGAATAAGAGAGAGAGAGATACAGAATCAAATAATAACTTACGATAATTTATATAAAATATTAGGTGTTGGAATTAATTCGTAGCGTTTTACAAGTGATGGGAAGTACTTTCATTAATGTATTTTTTAATGCTCATATGAAATAAATAACATTCTTTCATTAAAAAACGCTACGAATTAATTCTAACACCTAATACTATAATCTAAACTCTCAATCAAAGATTCAATTAAATACATTAAAGATACTGATTGTTGCTCATTTTAAAATTAACTGATGTGAAGTGTAGGTCAAATAAAAGTAAATCAATAAAATCGAATGTAAAAACAAGTCTGTTCAAAACTGTGAACATTTATGTTCTCGTATATTATCAAGAATTAGAGTTATTACAATTAGAGTTATTCAATAACTCAGTATCTTTCATTAAATTTAAACCTTTTTTTTGTTCTTTAATATATATCATCACGTTGATACTAATGAAGTTTGAGAGAAATAATGATTTTCCCATATATAAGATCTATTTCTAATAAAATTACTAAGTCTATTGATAAATCCACAAACATGATTGGCTATAGGTGCTTAAACAAGCTCAATAAATTTATCAAAGTTCATAAAGACAAAAATCAACATGATAAAAATAATAATGTCATATTGGGAGTACAAATTAGTTCGGTCCGTTTTCCAAAAGATGGCTCCGGCTGTTGTGAATGGTTCATAATGACAGCTGATTTTGGCGTTTTCAGAGAGGTTAGACATCTGCTAATGATATTCAGTTTATATCGCTTTGAGTTTCATACAAAAACCTTGATTTTTACTGTGTTTGAAATGTCGAATTTTGTGTTAACCAAACAGCATTTGCGGGAGGTTCTAATTTTCTGCTTTAATTGGAAGAAAAGTGCAACTGAAGCCCATCGAATGCTTGTCGAAGTTTATGGTGACACTGCTCCAACTGATAAATCATGTAGGGAATGGTTTCGACGTTTCAAGGATGGAGATTTCAGCGTTGAAGACAAGCCTCGCTCTGGACAGCCAAAAAAATTCGAAGACAAAGAATTAGAAGTATTACTCGAAGAAGATCAGAGTCAAACGCAAGAGGAGCTTGTAGAATCATTGGGAGTAACTCAACAAGTCGTTTCTGCACGATTGAGAGCCATGAATAATTCAAAAACAAGGAAATTGAGTGCCTTATGAACTGAAACCGAGAGACGTTGAAAGACGATTTTTCACTAGCGAACAGCTGATTCAAAGACAACAAAGAAAAGGTTTTTTGCATCGGATTGTGACTGGAGATGAGAAGTGGATATTCTACGATAATCCCAAAAAGAAAAAAATACTACGCTAAGCCCGGTCAATTGCCATCGACCTCAACCTCACCAAAGCCGAACATTCATGGTTCGAAGATCATGCTCTGTATCTGATGGGACCAAAAGGGTGTTATTTACTATGAGCTGCTGAAACCTAGCGATCGGTATCGGCTACAATTGATTAATTTGAGCCGTGCAAAAACGGCCGGAATACGAGCAAAGACATGATAAAGTTATTTTTCTTCATGACAACGCTCGGCCTCATATCGCAAAAGTCGTAAAAAAATATTTGGAAACGCTCAAATGAGATGTTTTACCGCACCCGCCGTATTCTCTGGACATTGCTCCTTCTGATTATTGGTTGTTCCGAAGGATGCAGCACGTCACCGGTTGACTTCTTTCGCAGAAATCGAAAATTGGCTCCAAAATTGAATCGCCTCCAAAAACGAGTCATTTTTTCGAGATGGAAATTGCCTGAGAGATGGGAAAAAGTAGTAGCCAATACTTTAATTAATCTGTTCATTCATTTTGTTTTGAAATAAATGCATTTTTGAACACAAAAAAACGGACCGAACTAATTTGTACTCCCAACATAAAGTAAACTGTAATAACTGTGATGCATCGTATGTTGGCCAAACGAAGAGACAATTGCAGACAAGAATTAAAGAACATCGCAATAATATAAAATTAGACCAGTCCAAATACTCAGTAATCTTGAAACATATCACGGAAACTAATCATGACTTTGGAAAAAAGTTAGTATTCTTGATTTCGAAAAGAATTATCGTAAAAGAATTATAGTAAAATAAATATTTCTGAAATGATACATATTAAAGAACAAAAAAAAACGGTTTAAATTTAATGAAAGATATTGAGTTATTGAATAACTTTTATTTTAACATACTTGACGATATATGAGAACATAAATGTTCGTATGCTCGTCTACGGCGCGCCGAGAGTGAACAAGACAGCGAGCTCCTCCCACTAATAACTTGTTTCAAGCGACCGAAAATGCTTCCTTGGCAATCTCGGCCATTCGGCGGCCTTAGACATCAATAAGGGGTGGGGGCATCCTAAATAACATATAAGTTTTAATAAATTGTAGTAATACTGTATCCCTCCCCTTAATCCAGAATAGTATAAATTATGTCAAAACGCAACAGTTTACGAGATATTTAATTGTTTACGATTTTTCTTGCACGTTATACCTTTCCTTCATAAACTCGAGAATAGTTCAATAGAAGTAGAATTTTACCAGAAAAAAATTATAAACCAGCATTTCTTTTCAAAAAAGAAAGTCTCGAAAGATCAGAAAAGAAATACGTATGTTCGAGACTCGAGACTTGTGAGGAAAATCGAAAATCGAAAAATGCGAATAAAAATCGAATAGTTGCAAAAAGCATTTTTCACTTGTAAAACGAAAGATATTGATTGTATAAAAAAATGTACGTATTCGAAATAAATATAAAATGAGACGTGGAACATTAAGATCGATCTATCAGTTCAGTAGAAAAAAAATTAAAAAACACCGAAAAAAGCCTTTTTTCACTCGCTCTGTGTTCATTGAGATTTAAACGCAAAGCTTTAAAATTCTCATAAAATGTAGCCCTCGTAATGACGAACAAATGTAGTCCTGAACAAGCCTGAAATGTTCATTAATTTTTGCAAAAAGCTATTTGTTCACTAAAAACCTATCTGCGGAAAATTTAATTTCTTTATCTTTGAGCAGTCGCACAGCAATTTACAGGGATTTTGCTTCTTCAAGAGTTGCACTATTACGTACACTTAATAACAAAACAATTTTTTGCAGTTAAATTATTATAAAACGACTTTTAAAAGTGTTGAGTATCTTTTTCCAAAAGAATGGAAATAATTTCATTAATATGTATTATATCAAATAGCCGTGTGAAGCATTCGAAATCTGATATTTTTCTATGAATTTAAAAAAAAAAGATTACCCTCCGATTATTAGGAGCCGAGATAACAATTTTTTTTTTCAAAAAATCACTGTGGCTCTAGTTTTTAAGATTAAGAGTTCCGTCTGGCACCAATTTGTCAAGGAAGAATTGAATTTTTGCTGTTGAAAAACTCGAATTTTTTGGTGCCGAAAAAGTTTATTTAAAATCATTGGAAAGTTGAAAAACGCGAGCGAGACAATACGCCGGACGGAGTGAGGGAAGCAGGGTCGATAAAAAACGTGTTTAAAAAAAAAAAAAATATTCAGTTTTTTTGTTTAAAACATGTTTTATATATTTTTTAAGCAGCTTTAGAAAAAAATCGCGTTTAAAACAAAAAAAACCTTTTAAACATATATTTATTATATTTTATTAAAACGCATTTTCAAGTATTTTAAAATATTTCTGAGGTACATTTTAGCATTTAATTATACCTACTTCCTTCATTTTTCTTAAATTTGAGCGTATTATCACATGAATATATGTATATTTGAATGTCGAGTCTCAAACATACGCAATTCTTTTCTGATGGCCTTTCGAGACTTTCGTGAAGAGAAATGCTGATTTATAATTTTTTTCTAAAATTTTTTTCGGTAAAATTCTACTTCTAAACTATTCTTGCTATTCGAGTTTATGAAGGAGAGGTATACTATACAACGCGCATGACGCTCAAATAACTGAGCGTCCAAAATGATTACAATTTTCACAAATATTTTTCAAAATACGTACGGTTATAATATTCCAAAATGATTTTGACGAATAATGCCATTTTCATGTTAAGGCTCAAAACTTTTCAAATGACCCTCGTATATAATTTTATTGTTATCAGGGTTGGGTAAATTAATTTTTTTTTTAATTAACATAATAAATTAAAGTTAACAATCTTAAAAATTTAACTTAATTAAGATACAAGTTAATTTATAATGAAATTAATTGAATTAAAAGTTCAGTTAATAAACAGAAGTAATTGAAAAGTTAAAAATTAAATGTTCTTTTTTTAAATTCATGATTCCAGGGTTTCAGTCTTATAAATAACAGAAATGACAAATATACCATATACTTCATTTAGAAAATACTTTATATTTTATTTACATGTTCTGTTTATATATACTGTTTAGTATATAAGATTCGACTAAGAATACTGGCCTGTAGTATAATTTCACCACTATTATATCACTTTGTGATATAAGCTTCAGATACAATATGAAGGAGTAGCGATAGTAATAAAAAATAATAGATTTCAATTTATCAGAAATTAGATACATCGAATAAATGGTTTCTGACAGATTGAAATCTGGGAGTCGATTGTGTAATTTGAAATGAGGTAAAAATTACAAAAGTGAGCAAATTCACTAGAATATTTATAATTTCATTGATCAACACTTAATAAATTTGCTTAATTTCCACTTTATTTTAAGTTATCGCTACTATGTATTATGTCTGAGACTTAATTTCAAAGAATTAAAAAATTAATAGTTATGCATAAAATGTAATTAAATAAAGTTAAAAAGTTAAGAGTCTAAAATGTAACTAAGTTAAGTTAAAATTAATTAACTTTTTAACTTAACTTTTATTTTTTTAACTTAGTACTATCCAGCCTTGCTTATTATATGTATATTATAAGAGCGTTTTTATTATCATCTTATATTAATTTATAAGAGATTTATTATATCATCTTATAAATTAATTTTTAACGCATTGGAAATATTAATGAAATTATTAAACAAAATTGTCCATTTGGTTTACTTTTTTATATTTGCCGTCATCTTGCAGTGTCCAACTCTGATATTTTAAATATTTATCGCGTCACACAAGATATATTTCTTGGTTTCTTATATACTTCAACTCTGTATCATTTTGACAATTGTAAAGCAAAGCAATTGACAAAATACGATAATGCAATATATTGACATAATTGTTTTCTTGTGATAAGTTTTAACTTAGTTATGTGCCGATTTATCAGGATAAAGATCTTTAAAGATCTGTCTTCTATTTATGTAAACAATTAAAAAATGGCAATTTTTGAGTTATGTGCATTGTTCTGGTAAATGAGTAGCATATAAAAATTTTCATTTTTTATATTTCCGCTCTAAGGAAAATACATGATCGATATCCTAGGAGTTAATTGTATAACTTGAAATGAGATGAAAATTACAAAAGTGAGCAGACTCAAATATTCGTAATTATATTTCATTTAAATATTCATCATTTAATTAGTCAATACCTGTAAGTGAATTTGTTCATTTGCAATTTGTAATTTGCACTTCATTTCAAGATATACAATTGACTTCCTGGGACGTGTTCGGAGTACCAACCCAGGTACTCTCTAGGTATTATTCTTGTTTAATATTCGGTAAACAACTAAGATAAAGTGATTCCTTGGGAATCTGAAGCCAGCATTGGACATCAATTATCCTATACAGCACAGAACATGTTATTTCAACGTTCTGTGCTACATGGGCATATAACTTTTTTTCTAGAGCGGAAATGTGGAAGTAAACATTTTTATGTATGTGTGTATGTTTGTATGCACATATCCACACACATGTACAAAAAAATTTCATGTTTCCGCTTGCGCTCTAGAGAAAAGTTACGTGATCGATAAACCGAAAATAGCATTATCATTTTTCAAATAATCAATTATGATGCACAAATATTTAGATTAATAGCATATTTTAAAAACATAAGAAAACAATAGGATTTAAACAAATCTAAGTGGTCAATCATACTTGAGAACTTAAGGCATTAACATAAGCAAAAATTTTCATTTATTTGCATCTTACGTTTTAAACTTATATTTTTATAGGTGTTTGCGTCATAAAAAAAGCTCTTGAATATGCCTTGATATGCTTTCAGACAACTAGGCATTTCTATCCCCCTCATGTATACAAAAGATTGTATATATAAATGGTAATTGTGTCTTGTTCACTGATTTTGATGAAATTAGGCTTATTCGACGCATTTTTGCATGAAACGAAAGAATCTGGCAAAAAAAGTGTCGCTTGCCGAACTGAGATATTAAGCGTTAAAGTTCACGATTATTCAGGTTATGAAATCTGTCACAGAGACAAAATGAGGTCTGTAATTATATTGTTTCACATGAGTATCGACTTTCTACACGAAGCGACTGTGTATCACCCCTGATTCTCACTCCCTCCTCCCTGCAAAGGGACGCACGACTTCTATAATTGCGGTTGTGAAGTTAAAAAATTTGTATATAGACAGTGGAGTATATAGACTAGTGCTTATTGATTCGGAGCGGCTACGCCGTCCCGAACAAAGAAAAAACACATCCTACTTGGAGCCTAAGAAATTGCAGCCTAGACAGTAAAAAGACCGCTCTAAAAAGACTGTTCTCACACATCCCACTGTCTTCATGGGTTAGAAATAATAATTCTAGGCGGTTAGGTCCCAAGCGAACAGGATGTGTTATTTTTTTTTTGTTCGGGGCTGCATAGCCGCCCTGAATCAATAAGCACTAGTCTATACGTCTTACTGTCTATATGACAGATTTTCTAACCTCAACAACAACAGTACAATTATAGAAGTCGTGCGCCTCTTTGCAGAGGGAAGGTGAGAGTCGGGGGTGAGAGTTGCTTCGCGTAGAAAGTCGAAACTCATGTGAAATGTTACAATTATAGACCTCATTTTATCTCTGTGACAGATTTCCTAATCCGATAACCGCGAAAATAATCGCGAACTTTAACTTTAACATCTCAGTTCGCAAGGCAAAACGATACTTTTTTTGCCAGATTCTTTCATTTTATACAAAAACGCGTCAAATAAGCCTAATTTCATCAAAATCGGTGAACAAGACACAACTCTAGACAATTACCATATAAATTAATGAGGTTATGTTTCTTAATCATTTCAAAACTATTTTACTACAGATTCACAATTCATGTTCAAAGTATTAAATACTTAAAAATAAATATATAATATAATTTACCACTTACCGTTAACCATATGGAACTCTTATTTTCTAAAAAATAATCACTGTGATTATAAAATTTGACGCAATATGATATGATGCGTTAAATTATGTCTACGACCTACGTTTACTTTTAGTTACGACACCGACGAGATACTAGGGAGTTTTTGTTATACTGTGTATTGAGTAGAGGTTTGGTGTGCGTTCCAAAACTCGACTCCGAGTAAACGAAGTTAACTCTACGCTGTTCCAAAACGCGAGGTAATTAATCGTATAGGCAAAGCTCATAAAATCTTATTAAATACATGTTAATCATAGCTTGAACGAAACATGACTAATACAATTTATATAATAAGTGAGATGTGTCGGTCACAAGTATAAATATTAAAAGAATCAATCAAAAGTAAATAGGTCTGTTTTTATTGCTGCACTTTCTGAATTTATTGCACCGATTCAGAGTGCAGCAATAAAAAACAACCTAATATTATCCTACTGAAAAAAAATCACGTCTCACAGGATGCGGTCGAGATGTCGCTACAAATGCTTCAAAGCATTTTTTGATTAGTCAATTAATAAAATTCTTTTTTCCGATTGGTTAATCAAATGCTTTGAAACATTCGTGGACCGATATTCATAGTTGATTCTTATTTCAAGATCATCTTAAGTAATGTCTTACAATGCAGCCCTCTGATTGGTTCATAACTTTTTATTTTTTCGTACTTAAGATGGTCTTGAATGGCTACGTTCAGCGGACTCAACAGTTGAGTGAGCGCTTATTGTTATTGGTATATTCTTTTAGATTATCTAGCAATTTAAATCTGGAAGAATACATAAATAGCAGCGAGCGCTCACTCATCTGTTGAGTCCGTTGAACGCAGCCAATATAAGATCTGACTATGAATACCGGCCATAGTGGCAACTCAATTACACCCACAGTTGTATGATGAAATCATGTAATTAAAACATGTAATTAAATCGTGTAACGGATCCAAATCAGTACGTGATTTTTTAAAATTGTACAATTTGAAAAGTCACATGATATGTTCTTTTTTTTTATTTCTATTATTCAATTCTTCAAAATTTTACAACTATAAAATCACATGATGGATAAAATTATTTCTAATATTATGTGACTTTTCAAATTACATTACTTTTAAAAAAATCACGTACTGATTTGAAATTTATTACATGATTTACATGTTTTAATTACATGATTTCATGTAACGTTGTAATATGATTTTTTTCAGTAGAGTATTGTTTCGTTCGAGCTATGAAATAATATGTGTTTAATAAGATTTTCTGAATCTGCAATTAATATGGAATAATTCTTCATTATTATCTTATCATTATTTGATGTTTTAAACGATTTCCTTTTTTATTTAGAATGAGTCACTGTTTTTTTTGTTGGTTTTTATTATTAACTCAGATAGTCAACGTATCTTGTCGCATGTTGCCTACTAAGTATACATTGCTAAGTATGTGTTGCTACTAGAAGTCTACCAACTGATTATAAGTCCTCATTTGTTGGCAACTTGGTACCTTCATAATATACGATAACTATGGGTATAGTTAATGCGCGATGTTGCAAACGCTTTGAAGCAAATGCTTTTTTTAATTGGTCAGCTTGTAAAATTCTTTGTTCTAATTAATCCATCAAACACTTCAAAGCATTTGTAGCGAAACTTTGATGACAGCCACTGAGTATCAGTTTGCCGACAACTTTAAAATCGTCATCATTAAAATTCTATTACCATCATATTGCTGTAATAATGGCCGCGTTCAGCAGAACGTTCATTTTGTAATTGTTGGAAGTTTTCTTCGCGCTGATTGAGTTATGCTTTTAGATCGAAAGGAATGGTTCTATCTGAATGAAGAATCATAAAACGGTTGCAAAACTGTTGTGTTTTACTGAACACAGCTAATATGCAGCATCATATCAGAGAGAAGCGATGGCTCTTGCATTGGACGCGGAAACGCTTCAAATGTCGCGTGGCAAAATGTGATGCAGTAGCCAATAAGCTAGAGCTTCTAATATGTTTATTGGTTACCGCGGTTTTGTCGCGCGATAGCGCGACTGGAAGCGTTTCCGCGTCCAGTGTGCAGGAGCCATGAGAGTGCGATTATGGAGCGCGGTATGCGATAACTAATAGTAACTAATTAGGCAACTAGGAAACTGCGTACCACGTATGTAAACAATTGATGACAACAGAGAAAAATATTAGGGCGCTTCTCGTCTCGATTCCAAGCCTGTTCTCTCCTCCGAGTTGGTAGACTTCTGCCACTGAGCCACACAGCCTTGACGCTATTGTATGTATATCTAGTGAATTTCTTACACATACAATATTTCTTTCGCTGATATTATTGTATTGGGTCATCTAAAAAGTATCCGCGGTTTTTTGTCACTAGATGTGTGTTGATGGTCATATATCTAGTGACAAAGTACCGCGGATACTTTTTAGATGACCCAAACGACTGCATGGGCTAGTAACACATTCACATTACTATACACTGCTGTACACTTTTTAATGGAATTAATTGATTTAAACGCAATTATTAAATAAATTTGTTTAAAAAATAAGAGTATTGATAAAATGTGCATAAAAAATGTTAATATATTAAAAAAAATTTATACTAATGTAAGTTTGTCATTAGCCCGTGCAAATCGCACGCGACCGTGCTCCATGTAATATCAGCGAAAGAAATAGGCGGTACGTGATACGTGGTTTCCTAATTGCCTAGTTAGTTACTATTAGTTAGAAGCTCCGCACAATAAAAGAAACAGGGAACAGAGAACAGAGAATAAGAATCTATCAGAAATTATTAGGTGTTGGAATTAATTCGTAGCGTTTT
>NW_011627780.1:1163135-1178093 GCF_000204515.1 Acromyrmex echinatior
CTAGATGGTGTTGATGGTCAACACATCTAGTGACAAAAAACCGCGGATACTTTTTAGATGACCCAATATTAATAATCTCCCCAAATTTTCCCAAATTAATCTTAAAAAACTGTAATAAACTTATTGCGAAAAATATTGCCTCGGCCGGGAATCGAACCCGGATCTCTTGCATTTCGTGCAAGTCTAAAGACTTAAGACACTCACACGAAATACAAGAGATACGGGTTCGATTCCCGGCCGAGGTAATATTTTTCGCAATAAGTTTATTACAGTTTTTTAAGATTAATTTGAGAAAATTAAGTTCAACATCTTAACATTCAGACTGTAATGGCGCTTCGTATTTAAAGTTATATTTTTTATATTTTATAGTTTTATATATTTTATTTCTATCTATGTTGATATTAATCTTTATTTAATCAACTACTTACCCTTCTCTGATTGAGAAATATAGAGATAAGCAATTGATTAAATAAAAATAAAAATCAACAGACTTACAAATGGATACTAACTTAAAACAATTTGCCTATTTGTTTTTATACTAAATCGAGTTTACTTGATTTTATACGAGTACATGGTATACTTAGTAGCAAGGAACACAGACACTTAAGAGTGAATTGATAACGTAATTGCTTTCTTAGGCACAAATATGATATTGAAGATCGAAGTTTTTGCGAACGAAATTAATATCGCAGAGAAAGCGATAAACAAGTTGAAGAAAACTGAATCTGAAAATGTTATTAAAAATTATTGGATACAAAACTGTAATTGTCAATAGTTTCAAGACGTAAATTAAGTCCATTTAATGTCTGACTTCTAATCTCAAATTCATGTTTATATCTTTCGCATGGGTGCCGCCATATGGTATTACATGTTGAGCTGAAATAGCGGAGAAAAAGTTTGATGGAAAAAATGGCATTCGCTCACTAAACATGTTGAGTATCGATTATTGAGTGGAGTGCGTTCAGCAGACGTTCATGCAATAGTTGAGTCTGAGTGCGACTATTAAGTCTTATTACAAGACAACTCACAATTTTGTCTATTTAAGGGACTGAAATTTGTGGACGAATACAATTAAACTAGCGAAGAATACAACTAAAAATCGTCTTCTTCTTCTTCTTCAAAATTAATGGCACTCGCCGCAAAAATGACGGTAAATTCGGTCGTGAATCGTAAATAAATCGTGAAACTAGTGAATGGGACGAAATAATGATGTAATTAAGACAAATAATGTATAGCAATGCACAGTCGAAGCCGGAAACGCTTTTCAAAAAATGGGTGATATGATACACATCCAAAGCGAGGCGAGACGCACGTCCGTCCCGCTCGAGTGATCTCACAAGACTTAACTAAAAATCGTGGACATTACCGATTGGATCATGAAATTGACTATGTAATTCAATATGGACATAGAAGCTTCAAAATAAAGTAATAGCTAAATCTCGGAAATGACCGCTCTTAGGCTTCTCTCTGATTATATTGTACAATGCTATCATATTGGTTGCGTTCAGCAGAATATTTATTTTGCAACTGTTGGAAGTTTTTTTCGCGCTGATTGGGTTATGCTTTTAGATCAAGAGGAATGGTCCTGTCTCAGCAGAGAATCATAAAACGGTTGCAAAACTGTTGTGTTCTGCTAAACGCAGCCATTGCCAACATAACATTGGCCTAGTTTCCACCCTGTTACAGTCAAACGACAAAAGAATGCTCGACTGTAGTTGGTTGAATCATATATTTTGATCCGGTTTATACTCTCGGTGAAAACTAGGCCATTGACGTTACAGTTATCTTACTATTAGGGTGAAATCACACGGTGCAGAAAATGACTACGGAATAAAGAATGCGTCATAGAAGCAACCAATCAATGTTTTTTTTGCATTATTCCGAATAGCGCTAATTGGTTGTTTCAATGACGCATTCTCTATTCCACAGTCCTTTTCTGCACCGTGTGATTTCACCCTTAGGGTATGGTCAACGCGATGTTGCAAACGTTTTGAAGCGTTTTTTAATTGGTTAATTTGTAAAATCTTTCTTCTAATTGGTCAAATGCTTCAAAGCATTTGTAGCGAGACTTTGACCACAGCCTTAAATTGCTGGCAATACAAATTCACATTATTGTCTGCATGTTACTACAATGTCGATATATATGAAATCGTTGAAGACAAATCTATGGTAAATTGCCAACAGATTTGTGTGATTTTGTTGAAACACGTTTTGCTATTTGGAAAATATTTTATATCACGTTGTTTAATATTTTAATAGATTGTACACTCAAGGACTTCGATTCTTTCCCTCAATTACTTTTTTAAAATTTCTAAAAATTCAGGTTATTTTGTCTTTACGTCAAATTTAGTTGTAAGTGGACGTAAGGTTTAGGCCAATTGCTAAATTCGACGTACGATATTCTGCAACTAATCAGAAAGCAGAATTTTATTTTGTATCAATGGCCTAGTTTCCACTGAAAATTTAATTCGGATCAGAATGTAAGAACCAACCAATTACAGTTGAGCATTCCCCTGTTGTTTGACTGTAACAGAGGAATATTTGACTGTAGTTGGTTGGTTCTTACATTCTGATCCGGATTAAATCCTTGGTGGAAATTAGGCTAATGATATAAGGCAAAATCCTATTTTCTGATTGGTTGCAGAACGTCCTACGACGCATGTCGGATCCAGTGTGAATCCAGCAAATATATTTCATGCACTACGATGAATTTTTCAGAGTTAATTGCAGAGTTAATCTGCAAGATAAAAAGGATCTCGGATCTCTTTGTCCTATAACCAATCAACAGGCCTGAAAAATTTGTCGTACAACAAAAAATGGACGCATGTAATATTGACCTGTCGTGTCATTAATCACGCAAGGACTATGAGCATTGATATAGAAAAGTAATTATTTCTGAGTTTGTGAAAATATTTCCGAGAGAAAAAAAATCAAAGTCTTTGGTTCTATATGTACATTCGAATCATTGGATGCATTCAGTACTACGACCGCTCAGTGAGCGCTCAGTAAGTGGTTGTAGTACTGAATACATCCATTTTCAGCGTCAAAATAACTCATGTGATTAAAATTAACGCTTAAGAACTCCTTTACACTTTAACGGAAAAGCAGTCGTCAGACTGCTTCAGAACTCGAACTGGTAGTAAGTAATACAAAAAGCCGAAATTGCAAACTACCACCTAGAGTTTTAGTTGGCTGCTGCTTTTCCGCTTTCCGTTTTTCCGTCAGGGTGCCGTTTCATAAGTGCAAATTTATTGTACAATGGATCGGAACAGGGAGATCAATCACAATCGTAGAAAAGAAAGGAAAGTAAGAGTTCAGAGTTGATCGCGCTTCCGTTCCGCTGTAAATTTCCGTTCATGGGACAGCACTCTCAAGATATGAACGCGCCCTGATATTTGTCAATTTCTATCACGTGATTTATTGTATTGTACAATATTTTGATGCCGGAAATAGGCGTCGAGCGTTGGCATGAAAAGACACCTTGACGCGTGTCAACTGACGCGCATGAAAAATCACCTTGAAGATCCGAACTTAATGCGCTCAGAATCGGATTTCAAAATACGTTATAGTATTCTTCGTACATTATTGTCGTTATTAATAGGAAATTGCGCAAAATCTGTGCTAACCTTGGTTAAGAGGAGTCCACGAAATGTCAGATGGTGAGGACGATTTCATGTGCGAGGAAGAGGAGGATTATGGACTGGTAAGTTTCCCTTACAGAAACCCACAATGTCGTCATTTCGTAGAACGTTTCTTCCGGTTCAACAAGGTTACGATTTCAAGAGCTCTCGCGTATGATATTTAAAAATAGCTCGAAAGATATTACAAAAGATCGTCCTCGATGAAGGCTCACTATTCGACAATTCTTTCGTTATATTTTTGCGCAAACATCTTCAATCTTTCGTCGGGTTAGGTTATGTTAGTAACTTGAATTAAACATTAATAATACTTATTGGGTGCAATAAGTGTTATTAGATATATTCCATTTCACGCATGATGTGTATAATATATCTTTGATCCTTGTTTAACATTCAGTGAACAAGGATAAGCGATGCTTCATACATATCATGTATAAAACAGAATGCATCTGTTGTTATGCATTCCTACTGGCTCTACTCCTTAATCGCTAATTTGTTTTAGGAGTATTCTGAAGATTCCAACTCTGAACCAGATGTTGATTTAGAAAATCAATATTATAATAGTAAAGCACTCAAAGAAGATGATCCTAAAGCTGCTTTACAAAGTTTTCAGAAAGTACTGGATCTGGAAGGTGGTGAAAAGGGAGAATGGGGTTTTAAGGCTTTAAAACAGATGATCAAAATTAATTTTAAACTGGTAGAGAAGATATATCAGTAATATTTGTAGCTTTTGTCTCATATAAAAATGAAATATATTTTCTTTTCAGTCCAATTATAAAGAGATGATGTCAAGGTATAAGCAATTGTTAACATACATTAAAAGTGCAGTTACTAGAAATCACTCAGAAAAGTCAATAAATTCCATATTGGATTACATTAGTACATCAAAAAATGTGAGTATATTTAATAAACAAGCATGTTATGTATTTAGTATTTCAATGAATTGTTTTATCCTTTATTAATCTTTCATATACAAAAAATTGTCTACATTTAAAAAAGTAATAAATATTTTCTTTAAGATGGAGTTACTGCAAGATTTCTATGAAACCACATTAGACGCCTTAAAAGATGCAAAGAATGATAGGTTATGGTTTAAAACAAATACTAAATTGGGAAAATTATATTATGACCGTTCAGATTTTAATAAATTGGCGAAAATACTGAAACAACTTCATCAAAGTTGTCAGGTGTGTATATAAGTAACATTGAATATATTTATGTATATATTATTTAATTAATTTTATAAATTTATATATATATATATATATATAATAAAAATAATCTGAAAAAAGGAACACAATTATTAGAAATTTATGCCTTAGAAATACAGATGTATACAGCACAAAAAAATAATAAGAAATTAAAAACACTTTATGAACAAAGTCTTCATATTAAAAGTGCTATTCCTCATCCATTAATTATGGGTGTTATCAGAGGTAATAACTCGAATGTTTTCTAGAAACAATATTTGTACTGTTATATATTGTTCCAACAATTTTTTGATTATACTTATGTGTATACTTAGAAAAGCAAAGTGACTAAATGCTATTTTTTTCAGAATGTGGAGGTAAGATGCATTTAAGGGAAGGTGAATTTGAAAGAGCTCATACCGATTTTTTCGAAGCCTTTAAAAATTATGACGAATCTGGATCGCCAAGACGTACAACATGTTTAAAATATTTAGTTTTGGCTAATATGTAAGTATGATTATTTATTTTTCATTATTATGATTATCACCTGCATTATATTTATACAATTAGTACATATTTGTAATATAATTTTAGGTTAATGAAATCTGGTATAAATCCATTTGATTCACAAGAGGCAAAACCATATAAGAATGATCCTGAAATTTTAGCAATGACAAATTTAGTTAATAGTTACCAGAATAATGATATTAATCAGTTTGAATTAATTCTAAAACAAAATAGAAACAATATCATGGATGATCCCTTTATTAGAGAACATATTGAAGATTTATTACGTAACATACGTACACAGGTATATCTTTTTAGATTTTTTTTACATTTTCAGCTTACATTAATACTAATATTATTATAATAAAGTTTTTATCTTGTAATTTACTAAAGTATTTGAGATAAAACAAATTGATATGTCTTATTTATACAACATAATGATATTTTATTAATGAATATAATTTTTTTTTAGGTTCTAATCAAGCTGATAAGACCATATACTAGAATTTATATTCCATTTATAAGTAAGGAACTGAACATTGACGTTTCAGAAGTAGAAAGTCTCTTAGTATCTTGTATTTTGGACAATACTATTCATGGTCGTATAGATCAGGTGATAATTTTACAATCTTAAATTATTTATGAGCACTTTCTGATCGTATATGTATAACTCTACATTCTTTCTAGGTAAATCAAGTTCTTGAATTAGATAAGAAATCAGTATGTGCCGCGCGTTATAATGCTCTCGATAAATGGGCAGGTCAGTTGCAATCCTTGCATACAGCCATTGTGAACAAAATGTCTTAAACGGCATAGTGCATGTGATCCTGCAATAAATACAATCTAATTTTCACTTTGTGTATAGTATTTCATAAAAGTCCTGTTTCAGAAAAAAATGAAATCTATTGTGATATAATAAATTTAGCATTTTAGTACAGGAGTTATTTTTATTTCCATTAAATAAATTCTATCCTAAATAAATCAAAGTGAGAATCGAAGCAAAAATAAAGATGCATATCAGAAAATTTTTAGATCAATAGATAATATACTAATAACTTTCTTATTAAATTTTGCTCATATTGTTAGCTTTTATTATACATTGTTTTAAACATGATAAAAACGTTTTATAGCATGCAATATTTTAGTATTGGTATTAATCAAATCGTAACAAAATCTATAATCTATAACTGCTGTTGTATATGTATATGACTTTAATGTTTTAAGAGTCTCGAAAATAATTTTTTCTTTAACCTATATAAGAACTGTCTGAATCTTTGCACAATCAATTTTGTAAATTACGTAATAGAATCGCTGATTTCGTAAATTACTGAGTTAGAATCGCAAGGAGTTTACAAGGATGGATATAAAATAAAATAAAATATTCGACTAAAATTTCTAGAATTTGTGTCCCTATAATTGATGATATTATGTATATCTTCAAAATTATATTAACATGTAATATAACGAAATGCAACATAATTGATGAAAATTAGTTTCATCAAAGGCATTATTATTGTATCTATTGTGTCACAGTTTTATGTTAAATTAACATTTAAATCTTTTATTTATGACTCAAGAAAAGTTTCAGATTTACTAAAAAAACATATGTTGTCTTGAAACTTTAAACGATATTAAAATAAAATTTAAAAAAAATTCAATGTAGAATCTCGGGTAATTGATTTACATGTTTTATATATGTCCTAAATATATCTATAAGGCTAATTCTATAATGTGCTTTTCATTCTCTATTTCTTGCTGTTTGTCTCTTGTCTTATTGACCAAAAAAGCAAGAGATAAACAGAGACAAACAGCAAGAAATAGGAAACAAAGAGCACATTGTAGAATTAGCCTAAATGTTCTATAATCATTTGAAAAACGTATATAAAACATGTGCTACGTATATAAAACATGATGCAAATAATAATATATTGTAAAGGGAAATCTGTTAAACTATTAAATATCTGTTTATAAATAACTACAACAAATATCTACATACATTATAAGAACATATGCAATTAAATGTTAATTACATCCGAGAAATTCTTCGGTTTAATTTAAACATAATTGTTCTTCAACCGTATCAATAAATGTAAATTCAAATACATTAAAATAACCAATGAAATGTTCAAAAATAATAAAGATCACGTATTTTTGATACAATTCTGTAAAAGAAAGAAAAAATTTTGAATAATAATACAAATCGCGCGTAAATGTTTGGAATTCGATTTCCTAGTAAAAAAAAGCTGATAGAAAATATAATGGAATTAGAATATCATGGTGAAATTATCTAATTCTACTATGATAAAGAACGATAGGATTTCTATCAATTTGTATCGTTTTCTATAAGTTTATATCATTTTCTATTGAAAATGATCTCGCGAGCATCACGATTGATCGGATATGAATCGTATCATATTTTATCGGATTCTATAAGAGATTTGTAAAAAGATTCCTATAAAATCTAATTCAAATTAATAAATTCATGAGCTAGATTCTATATTCAAAACGATAGGATTTTTCTATTGTATTCTATCAACTTTTTTTATTAGGGCCTATTACATAGGTTTATAGCCTACAAATTATGCAGGGTACTTACAGAATTCGAATAATATCGACAATTATTAGACCTTTTGGCATAGAAACTCTGTGCTGTCACCGCAAAATTATAGGAAGTCGAGCTATTTCAACTTGAGCGAGACATGGCTTGATTCAGTTGAGACAATTTAACTGATGGCGAAAATGTAGACGCGTTGCAGAATCTTTTACAGAGAGAAGGGCAGAATGATGAAGAATCAGAAGACGCGGTAGCATCTTGTGAAGTATTTTTGATTGAAATGTAGTACATTAAAAACGCCTTTTTATATTAATATGAAGGAGACAATATTATGTCACGAAAGAGATGCTAAAACGTTCTTTTATAGAAAGGACCCATATAACATTTCGTGCAAAAGCAAAGCAGTGTAATTTATTTGCTGAGACTTGTTGTCGTAATGTTGTTATGATAATGGCAAAAACATTTGCTAAATAAAATTTTGCTTGCATGTTGCCATAATAATGCCAAATTAACATTTGTACTTTTAATGATAAACAGAATTACTTCAATTTTGTCAAAATCTTGCCACTTTTACCATAATTATTGCCGCAAAGTTATTATAAAGTTACTCTATTACAATTGGTATGTTTTTTGCTTGCAATATTGCATCAAATGAGGATTTGCCGTGTTGGCAAATTGCTTGCAACATTTTTAAGCACATTTTCAGTAAAATGTTGGCAAAATGTTATTTGGGGAGGATACCTATGTAATTAAAAATTATTGTTTTGTTTAAATAAATTGACATTAGAAAAAAAGTGTATATAAGATAATCAATACTAGAAAAATACCCATTATAGTTGAAGCTGGATCTTCTCTCTCATTGCTTTTTAAATAATAATTCAATCTTAAATTACTAATATACACTATATATGTACTTGCATATATACCATATTGTAGTCTTTTTAGAACTGCGCGCCGAATTTTTTTTTCGGACTATGAACATAATTAAAACTTTTTATTATTTATTTTAATCATATAATAATTGGAAAAATAAACGTTTCGACTTTAAATTAGGTCATCTTCAGTATTACAAAATTACAAATTCGGAATAACGCATATAATACAATATCGCAGAATAATATAAAGAGATTAAAATGTCAAGTTATAAATTGTAAAAAAATTTTTTTCAAAATGATAATGTTCACAACAAATTATCTTTGCTGAGTTAAATCTTCAAAGAAAAGGTGGTCGGATATTATATCGTGTATAATCTTGTTAAATTGTCTATTGTTAAAATTCAGTCAATTAGTATCGCTAGTCCTCTTTGATTATTCACATATAATTTCCAGATTTTAATGAAATGAATATAAAAAAATTAATGATTCAGAATTACAATTAAGAAAGCACAATAATATCTTACCTATGTACAATAATTTTTATGAGTCTTATCGGGTGTGAACTTGTGTTACAAAGAATATCAGAGACTGTATGTTAAACTCAGATCATGACAATTTATAAACAATTTTCGTCGAAAATCCGAAGAAGAGGGTAATCCTGGAGTTAAGTGGGGGAAGCTATATTAAGCAAAGGAAAATATGCTTCGGGTAGGCGTATCATTTTATATTTAATATAAAATGGTTGTTTTTTAAATGAATATCATTTCAGACTTTGGTTTGTTTTTTTAATGAATATCATTTCAGATATGAGTCTTTTTTGAAAACATGGTTCTGAATCTAGCAATGAAATATTCTCCCAATCCAATTCATATTCCAACTGATGTTCCGATACTACTGTACGTGAGCTTTTGGATCTCTTAATATTCGCTTTATGCTCTTTTATTCTTGTTTTCCCTGTTAAAAAAATGTCTCTGAAAACATCTGAAAATGTCTGAAATCATTTTTCAAAGATTTTTAGTGACATTCGGAGACTTTTTCAAAGAAATTGAGGGATTATCAGAGAATTCTCCAAAAGTCATCTCCAGGTGTCTAAAAGTCTCTGAATTTCGCTGAAACTCGAGAATTCAGTGATGTTTCTGAAGGTAGAATTTTCATGATTCCTCACTTTTCAGAGACTTTCAGCGAATTATGCGAAAGTCATCTCCAAGTGTCTAAAAGTCTCTGAATTTTGCTGAAATTCGGAAATTCAGTGGGGTCTTTGAAGACAAAATTTTCACGACTTTTCACTTTTCGGAGATTTTCAGCAAATTCTCTGAAAATCATTTCCAAGTATCTAAAACTCCTCGAATTTCGTTGAAATTCGGGAATTCAGTGATATCTCTGAAGATAGAATTTTAATAGTATCTTACTTTTCAAAGACTTTCAGAGGATTCCTTTGAAAATCATTTTCAAGGGTCTAAATGTTCCTGAATTTCACGCGAATTCAATGATGTCTCTGAAACTTAAATAGATATAAATAACACGCTTTATCAGTTGAAGAAGTGATGTAGTACGTAATGTAGGAGATTTATACTCCAGAGGTCTTAGGTTCGAATCCCATTAGGTAAGTGTGTTTTTCGAAATAATTTCGGGTAAAATCATTACATATATCTTGTAAGGAACAATTTCTGTTAAATAAAGAAACAAAATTTATAAGTCTTAAAATATAAATTTTTTTTCAAGTATCACATTGAAAATATCTGAAAATTCTAAAAGTCTATGAATATATTGTAAAAAATTTTATGAAAATCTTTAAAAGTCACTGAAATATTCTGAGAAATATCTAAATTTATACTGAAAAATTCTCTGAAAAGCTCTGCAACGTGTCCGAAAATATGGACATTTTCAGGAAAATTTTCAAACTTTTTCAGAAAAATTTTCGGAGAAATTCAGAGAAATTTTTTCACCAGGGTTAACTTTCCTTTTAGTCTGACCAACATATGAAACATCGCAATCGAGGCAACTTATTTTATATATTATACAACATTACAATGTTCCATTATGTTCTAATCTAATGACTTTAACGTGTTCATGGGTTTATAAGTTATTTTGAAATTATTCTTTTCGGCCACCGGTTTAAAATTTTCTGAAATTTCGTGTATGTAAGGTATCGTAAATCTTAAACGCCGTCTCTTTGGTTTTCAACTCTATCTATTTCAAATTTGACAATCGATACTTTAAAGATTTTTGGTATGTCCATGGGCATCTCCTTTGTCACCAATCTTAACGATCTTGTTATTCAAGATTTAGAAAATCACATTTTGTCGAACGTCAACATAAATATTCAGACTAAAAGGAAAGTTAAAACAAGGATAAAGGAGCATAAAGCAAATATTAAGAGATCCAAAAGTTCAAGTACAATAGTCGGAATATCAGTTGGAATATGGACATATGAATTGGCAGAATATTTCATTGTTAGATTCAAAACCATGTTTTCAAAAAAGGCTCATGTCTGCAATGATATTCATTAAAAAACAAACAAAGCTATTAACATACAAAATGATACAGAACGTCTACTCAAAGCATTTTCCTTTGCTTAATATAGCTTCCCCACTTAACTCCAGGGCTATTCTCTCCTTCGGGTTTTCGACGAAAATTGTTTATAAATTGTACTGTCATGATTTGAGTTTAACATACAGTCTCTGATATTCTATTTGTTAACACAAGTTCACCACATCCCGATAGGACTCATAAAAATTATTGCACATAGGTAAGATATTATTGTGCTTTCTTAATTATAACTCATTAATTTTATTATATTCATTTCATTAGAATCTAAAAATTATATGTGAATAACCAAAGAAGATTAGTGATAGGATTAATTGACTGAATTTTAACAATAGACAATTTAACAAGATTACGATATAATGTCCGACCACCTTCTCTTTGAAGATTTAATTCAGCAAAGATAACTTGTGGATATTATCATTTTGAACAAAATTTAAAAAAAAAACAAGCTTTCTTAAAGTCGTATAGTATATCGATGGAAAATATAGTGCATATTATCCTTAATATATTAGAAGAAGACCTAATGGATATCGTCAACGAAGTATTCAAAGATGCGAATTTTGAGGCAATAAAAATAATGGACAATGATGAGGACGCATTATCAGAGAATAACGGCTATAATAGTGGTCAAAGTGAGGATCAGAGTGAAAACATTAAGAGCAAAATAGTGTATCCTGAGGAAGTAATGGCATTGAACGTGCTAACGAAACAGTGCGTGATATATTCTTATTATACAACGGGTGGTTCGTCAATTTTGTGCACATCGTGTATGACGAGATTAATGGATATCGAACACATGTATAACATGCGTAAGCATGTATATATGCTCTATTTGTACAAATTAAAAAAGACTTGAATTGGACAAGTATATAAAACATTGAGGCAGTGTATATAGGCAATATATACATATATATATATATATTCAGTAAGCGAACGTTAAGACATAATGGACAAAATAAAAGACTATATATGTCGAAAATCGATCGAGTGCAAAGGTCCCTTGTCACCATGTCCACCAAGTCCACTATCGTTGAGGGAGAAAGCGAGGTATTGGGAATGTCCTGGAGAAAAAGCAAAGTCGCCAATGTCATCATCAACGCCGGCAAAATATAAGTTAGTTAAACGGTATGTATCTTCTTTGTTTACAAATGCGCTTATGGTGACTAGTGTTAATGCATTTTATTTTCTGCTAAAAACGAACAGTAATCAACAAGTTTTTTGTTCTCTTTTTTCAGAAAACGCTGCTATTGATGCTCAAGCCACCAAACGCCATTGATTTTAGCCGATGTCCTGGCTAAAATCAAACGCCGCTGATATTCGAGCCATCGATATCTGCGTTATTGTTCGATGCCCAATTGCATTTTTAAAAATATTTTTTAATATTGTTTATAAATTAATGTAATAATAAATAATAATAAATTTTGTATTTTTTAATTCCTGTTTGTTTCTTTCATCTTTCCATGTATCTAATCCACTACAACGATTTTATATTGTTCTTGATATTATAGCTATTTCTTATTCAGTAATTTTTTATACACATGTACATAAAAGATCCTTTCTGTACAAAAAAATAGAAGAGACACAAGCCGCATATTCCAGCCCTCTATTTTACATATCTGTGAAAAAATTATCATCATAATTTTAGATTAAAAATTTTTTTATTTATATTTCTTTTGCGTAATTTTTTTCTTTTACATAATTTTTTTCTTACGTACAAAAAACTACAGCTAACAGTTCGCAATCGAGGAATTGATTTTTATCAAAGTAATTACTAGCGCATATTACATTTGATACATCTTTAGCATCTGTTACAGTGGATGCGATATTCGAGAATCATGTAAACTTTGTATCCACTTTCTCAACGATATCAACCAATTGATCGAATACTAATTCAATGCATTGATCTAAGTTGAATATAAACAATATTGTTGATTCAGTCATCATTAAACGTATGTCGGATGATTCCAAATATACAATTTTAGCATTTTCAATCGTACTGAATTGCACAGTCAGTGGTCCAACGCTAATAGAATTACCTTTGTGATAATTCTGAAGACAGTTTTGAATTCCAACGTTGTTCATAGAGTTCTTTTAATCTTTCGATAGATAGTATTAATTCGTTTCCATGATTATCTCTTATCGCAATCTCCACATAGCTCAGTGGGCCAACGTTGATATTAATTTCTAGAAATTTGTATCCTATACGTGTCAATGCATATTTTCTGCCTAGTATACGAACCGCACGATACATGGGCGCGCTATAAAAATATAAAAGAAACATTAAATAATTAATTAAATAATTAATTTGAAAAAGTATAAAATGGGGAATTCTTAACTTACTTGGCACATCTTTTCGTAAATGATGGAGTCTCATCATTATTCTGAAGTGGAACGTAATAATTTTTTTTCGTATGTTGCTTTCTCAGCGGAATAGATTGCTACTGCTGTTGCTGCTGCTGCTGCTGCTGCTGCTGCTATTGGACTTTTCGTACAAGCAACTAAAGTAATACTGAACGTGTAAAGATTGCGTACTATTCTAACTACAAACAAATTGCGAGGGAGGGGATAATTTTTGCAGGAAAGTACAATAGAATAGATAGGTGGGTTTCTAAAGAACTATGTGTTAGTGCGTATATGATATGTGTGTGTGTGTGTGTTGTGTGCGCGCGCGTGTGTTGTGTGCGCGGAGGAGGGGAGGGGGGGTCACACAGGGTCTGAGGGAGGAGAGTGCGTCATTGGGATCTGAGGTAGAGGGATTTTGTTCTTTTTCTCCCACCCGGTGTGGTCCTATACTTATATTATTCTCTCTCTCTTCTTCCCGTTGCGCTCTCTTTCCCACGTTTTCTTCTCGCGATTTAATTAAATAGATGTGATATTTAATGACATGATTTAGTAATTAATTATGATAATACTTTTTATGAATGTAATATAACATAGTAGCTAATTATGATAATATTTTTATAGATAGATTTCGTTATCTGATATTGTGAAAGTTAGATGTTCGTTACTTTTGTAAATTTGCTTAAAATAATTTATATAATATATAAAAAAAATTTATATAATATATAAAAAAAAATCAATATATTGTATCACGAAATGGACTACTATCTACCTGCATTTTTTATTAATCTCTTTTTATTAATGGACTCTCAACACATTTATTGATATTACTGACAAGGTATATTATTATATTACTAATTTGTGTATATTAAGTATTAATTTTTTTGTTCACGGTTACTTTTCTAGAATTGTTTTCTGATTGTTTTTTGATTTTCGTATAAATGACTCGCAGCGTACTACACGAAATAAAAAATACGGGATTATGAATTATAATGAGTTTTATTTGATCGAAATCGAAATGTTTGTTGTCAATTGTTTATATGAATTTTTAATGTTAATTTAAATTTAAATTTAAATTAAAAATTTTTTGCTACATTATTGGCTCTTTGCCCTTCTTTTGTACCACATGTTTTATACTTACAGAATCTTATTACTATTTATTAAGGGGATGCTGGAGCGAAGGCTGAAGTTACTCAAGGTCGATATTACAGGTTTTTATTTCCAATGTATTGGGTCATCTAAAAAGTATCCGCGGGACTTTGTCACTAGATATATGACCATCAACACACATCTAGTGACACAAAAAC